>NQII01004737.1:61620-97886 GCA_002778355.1 Clitarchus hookeri | reverse complement strand
CATTAATAATTGGCATAATAAGATACAAATCTTTTCTAAACCCATTTGTAAGCGATAAATTAACAATTACGTTAAAACTTTAGAACTATTTCCTCTCTTTGTGCTGGCAACCTAACGGCATAACTGTATCCGCGCTCGCCGCTGTTTGTTATGTTATATGCATGTAGCTAACGGCTAGGGTGTTTTTTCAAAGGTTGATTTTCAAAAGTTTCTTCCAGTCGTGAACTGACTATAGCAGGATGTCGATTATTTATATAACACACATAGTAGCATTTAGGTGCAACCTCATTGTGCAGAGTTGATTTTGCCCATGCTAGCTTCTTCTGTCCGTCTGAGTAGGTTCGAGAAATATACTTAAGGCCTGCTGATACAGCAGGTTATGGCATCCCGAATATACCTACAGCGATGCCATAACTTGACATTGCAATTTGTATCATACAAGGCACGAACAATCCGGGTTAACAAGCAGTCTTCCAAAGCCTCGAGCCGACCACTGAAAGCAGAGAATTGGCTCACTGCCTCAGTCAATCCATAACTTGACAACCGTATTTAACACACAACACAGCCGTTCAGACTAGGCGATCATCCAAAGTCGTGAGTTTTTTTAATCAAAGTCACACAGTTTGGCCACACTATGCATTAATGATTTCAGTTCCGTATCTCTATTCGCAGCCAATGCTTGTAGAATTGTGTCACAACGCTCCCCCATTATGTTGAGTTTCGACTCTAAAGTGGTAGGTTGGTATATTACAGTCGTCAGTGTGACGATAAGCCTCAGACTTAGTGCTCGATGCCTGCAGTACCGACAAATGTTGCAAAGCATCTGAAATTACATTGCAGATAATTGATGCCTTAGTCGCATCACCATCATGTTTCGGCCCACAAACATTCTTTGATTGTTTTCCTCCGAAACTACAGTTTCCATCATCAGTAGATGTAACACAACTATCGGATGCATGCTTCAGACCACCACGGCCGAACTTGGGTACTGTGTAGCTCATCGTTCACTGATGCACGCTAATTAACTGATCGAATCCCCTACTGTACCTGCCTTTATGAAGTGGGAAACCCTTGAAACCATTAGGTTCTGGCCAGCAACATGAGCACATAACAATAAACCCATCAAATGGCATATCTGTGTTAACATGATCGCAGTAAACGTATCGCAAATTCAGGTCAACCATGCAGAATAGTACAAGTATTATTATAATAGTACAGTATTATTGTCACGCAGGAGTTTTTTATGCATACGTGAATTAGTTTGACACAGGTAAATCACATCCACTGCTACATGTCAGCCCATGCTTGAATACTGCTGCATGGTCAACTGCTTCTCACAAGCCACATAGTCGAAAACAAAAACACAGTTTGGCAAAGCATCACTTAGCAGCACTACTTATTCATTGTTGTTACATAGAGAAATAGCATAGTCCATCTACAGCTTGAAGTATTTGTGCTAGTCTTAGGTACTTTGCCTGTTGTAGCAATTTAGAGTACAGGTAAACATTCTCGAACCGAAGACCATTGGGTTCCTCTAACAAGTTCAGAAGTGCACATGTCTTTCCACAGTTGCTTGGCCCTATTATGTTACCTCGCATAGTGTTTGGTAGC
Organism: Clitarchus hookeri; assembly: GCA_002778355.1. Taxonomy (NCBI): domain Eukaryota; kingdom Metazoa; phylum Arthropoda; class Insecta; order Phasmatodea; family Phasmatidae; genus Clitarchus; species Clitarchus hookeri. Next base: position 96,275 of record NQII01004737.1, on the reverse strand, counting down.
AGCTTCCCATGACATGATTCGCAGGAGATAGTTTCATCATCAGCGGTGATGCAAACATGAAGCGTGGTGGTTTGTGACACGATCTCCATTGAACTGATACATGAATATGTATTTTTTTAAATTCTGTAATTGACAGACCATTCAAAGACCGTATTTACTGGAAGTAAATAATGGACTTGCCATATTAAATACCTATGTCCCTGCAGCGAACCCCTGACAATCTCGTTAAAAATGTTATTGTAAATACAATTTATTTTATAGACTTTGAATTATTATGTTCTTTTCGTAAAATATAGTTCTTCTGACATGCAAAAAATTAATATATCAAATTCAACTACGCGAAAAATTATCAATAACGATGTGAACGGAATATTTCAAATATAAACTGGCGTAGCACTTCGCTACACTTGGTCACCAATGAAAGTATACGTAGATTAAGGATAAGACGGGAGATACTCGCTTACACTATACGAACAAATAGAAGTCGCAATAGATGTAAAGCGAAGCGATGACATTAGAGTGTAGAATGTTTGAACTAGAAGCTGTGAAGTGAAGTTAACACTACAGTAACCTCCAACACACGAATTCTCAAATGAAAACAATTCTGAGATAACAGAATCGCACTAAAATTGAAATTATGACTATTAACNCCAACACACGAATTCTCAAATGAAAACAATTCTGAGATAACAGAATCGCACTAAAATTGAAATTATGACTATTAACCTTAAATGACCAAAATATTGACACCATTAATTAAGCACAAAAGTTGAAATATACGAAGTTAGATAAAAATAACAAAGTGAAAAAATGAAATGCGTCGAAATTTTGAAAAAATTTGAAAACCGCCCCAAAACTTAATGAAAATTACTCTGCGACACACGGGATTATCACTAATTAACTTTAACATAATGGCAATGGGTTAGATTTTCCTATGGAATACATGCGTTCCACAGCTACATATGTTCAACGTATGTTGAAAGCTAATTGTTTGATAGTATCCAAGAGGTTATGGGATCTGTTCGTGTGGGTTATCGAGAGTACAAAAATTTAATGATTTTTATATATTTCGATATCGAAAAACAATGGCGCATGCACATTTTTCGAATTTATTTCTCCTCCTCGGTTGTATTGTAACTAGTTAATTTGAACTTCATTCAGGAGTTCCCGAGTTCAGTTCGTTATGGTAGCACTGGGTAAATGCCGGTGTAATAAAGCTTGAAATTTGTCACCCATTACAGAATTACCTAAAAGAGAGAAAAGAAATTGCTAACTCTGCGCTCAGACTAACTCCTCTCCAAATATTTCCTTCAACCGTAATGAAAAGTAAGAAATAACTGCATGACAACATCTCACGCTTATTTCTTATAAAGACTGTAATAAGTGTTTAGCAAGATCACTAAGTCCGCAATTCGAATATATCTTCTAAGTGTATTTTAGCTTCACACTTGCGCGAACATTTAGAAGGGCGTGATAAAAGAAACTTTTACTTTCCAATTGCACTGGGCCCTAATTATAAATAATCGACACAGACATACAAGGTGAAAATGGCGCAGTACTAATTGTTTTTTTTTATTACGTTATTCAAATATTGTAAATAGCCTATTTTGAAAAATCTAGCCTTCGTTCTTTTTTGCAGCAAATTTGAAGACTCACATTTGCATCGCAGACACGTTCCCAGTGGGCCGTGCCGAGCTTTGCAAGCGCGTGGATGCCAGTCTAATTACGCTTACTTCAGCTGCGCAAATATATATCGCTACGAGTATTTTTGCGACTCGAGTTCATTAAAAAGCCGTTGTTTAACGTGACGGCTAACCAGATGAAGAGCCCCACCAAGTTTACATTTCACGATAGTCCAGGGGCAGAGGGGGGCTGGGTAAAAATAAACGAGTTCCTTCGTGCTTGTGAGCCTCGGGGTGCAAATTGCTTTGCGACGGGCAGCGCCAGTGGAGGTTGACATCAGCTGGAAAGCTAATTTATCCAGCTCTCCAGCGCCCCACCACAGCCACCACCAACACCACGCTTTGCACACGTCTGAATTTATCGCCCCTACTTAGCTATTCTGCATTCACAGCCGCGCTCGTTCGCCGAACACGCCATAATTACTCTCGCCTGCAGCGTTGCAGATTTCGCCCCGCGTCTGGCACTGCCTCTGACGACTGTTTCGACAGAAATATCGACGTCTTTGCTAACATTGAAGGCAGGTAAATATCCCCATCATTGCTAATGCTTAAGGCAGGGAAATCTTGCCATCTTTGCTAACATTGAAGGTATGAAAACCTCGCCATCTTTGCTAATGTTGAAGACAGGGAAATCTAGCCATCTTTNATCTTTGCTAACATTGAAGGTATGAAAACCTCGCCATCTTTGCTAATGTTGAAGACAGGGAAATCTAGCCATCTTTGCTAACGTTGAAAGTAGGGAAATCTCGCCATATTTGCTAACGTTGAAGGTAGGGANAAATCTAGCCATCTTTGCTAACGTTGAAAGTAGGGAAATCTCGCCATATTTGCTAACGTTGAAGGTAGGGAAATCTCGCCATCTTTGCTAACGTTGAAGGCAGGTAAATCTCGCGCCTCGCCGTCTTTTCTAACGTTGAAGGTAGGGAAATTTCGCTGATGTGTATGTAGACAAACGACTCTTCTGTTTCTTTGAAGAGCTTGTAGGACGCTAAAAATGTTACTGAATACTGCAGGTGTTTTGATGACTCTAGTAGAAGAATAAATATACAAAAAACCCACCAAATTCTTACGTTTTTTTTACCAATCATGTGCTGATTTTTTTTTTAAATGTGATGCATTCTTCCCAACCAGCTACTCATTAAACTAGGATTCTAACTACACCCGATGCACGAAAGGAAATAGAAATTGATGTTATCTGGCGTTGCAAAAGTGATTCGGGACTCGGTAAACGCTGAATTTTTATGTTAATTATAGATATACTTTATTGACATTCAGATCATGTGATTTACTTCAGACACCAAGTGACTGAATTAATTCTTCTGCAAAGAATATCGTCTGGCTGGAAACCTAGAAGATTGGAAGCGCTAAGGGCGACCCGTGCACGCGCATCGTATGCCTTATCGCATCTAAGCGTTAATATGCCATTTGGAGTTCACATCGTAATCTTGCCTCTATAAGACTTTCAGTGCTATCACCTTATGGTGCTTTAATAACGCGTGCTGCCCGTCCCTTTATTACTAAAAAAATCCCGNAAGACTTTCAGTGCTATCACCTTATGGTGCTTTAATAACGCGTGCTGCCCGTCCCTTTATTACTAAAAAAATCCCGCTCATAAAATTTTCTAACAGAAAATATTTTTGAAAGACGAAAATTGTTGATATTTTTACTTACAAATAAACAAAAATTATTGTTACAACCTGAAGAGATTCTCAAATGATATTTTTAAGTGGTCATCAATCAGAGTATAGAGTATTTTTCGAGTAAGGAGTATTTTACTGATGATTTGCTTGATGTTTGGAGACGTGGGCAGATAGAAGATTTGAGAAATCAGCGTATCTGATTATATAATTTTATTTTTTGTGCTACATACGTGAATTGGTGCCAAGGGTTACATAAGCGATTNGTCAGCGTATCTGATTATATAATTTTATTTTTTGTGCTACATACGTGAATTGGTGCCAAGGGTTACATAAGCGATTATAATTGTCCAATTTCACATTTCCGCATGTCAGTGACCTTTCGTGCAAACTTGTGAACGTGTAGAGTATATTAGTGGGACTACGAAAAACATTAATTTGAATTTGCGGTATCCTAATCGACATAGACGTATAACAATTTTGTTGAACACTATAGATTTCTTAATAATTAATTTACTCATATTTGCTTTAAAAAATTTTTATTTACAGTTAAATGAAATAAAAACTAATATTTAATATATTATATTGAAATTTTTTGCTGCTGCTGCCTTCAAACCCGATCACAGAACTGTTTAGCACTAGCAGCACAAAATTCCGTTAGTTCATTACAATTCTGATTGTTATGAGAACAATCCAAACATTATGGATGTTGTTCTGTTGCACGCACTATCTGCTTTGTAGTAGGAATACAGTACTCGGTTCTATTAGCGGTTTTTCTCAATGCAGAGAGCTATTAATATAAGTGATAACACTACATCCTGTTTAACCACATTAAGATATTATTATCATATCTCATTCCTAAAAATATTTCCATCAGCTTGCGATGGACGGAAAAATAATCCAAACGAAGTTATGTTCTTTCGAAATTAATATACTAAACAGAATAGAACTGTATGTTCCGTCGTTCCCCTTTCTTATATAACGCAATACGTAATATAGACCATCATTATCATTAATAAAATAACATGAATTTAATGACTAATTTCATGCAGGTTGTTAAAGAGAGATAGGTTACATTAAGCACGAGTAAGATAAAACTAGGGATGGCATGGGAGAATGATTCATAACAATTCAGTATCTTCATATCTCACCCCGTAAAATTTATTCTTTCAAGCTGGTTCGGTACTTGGTATGCGAAATTGTAACAGCTCAGTAGTTATGTTAAGCAGTTTAATTGCATTTTCATTTTCAGGCTACACTCACTATGAAAGCTAAACTGATGATTAAAGTGAATGAATTTTCCCTGTTGGAATGTTAATCATGGTCGTTGGAAAAACCAGCATGTTATATAGGTATCTCTTGGAGGCATAACTGTGAAGTTCTTCAATAGAACATTAACATATTGAGGTCCCAATAATATAAGTAATTATTATCAGACTCGCATTCTTATTGATTTTGGGTGATAAGATTGAAATGAAACATATATATAATTCCACAACTAAAACTGGAAACCACTGATTAAAATAATTTAAAAATGCAGTTATTTACGGTACTTCACAAAATGCTAGAACAACACGTATGAAAAACTATAAATATATATTTGAATGAGACGTTATAGTAACAGTGCGGAAAATTTAATTTTCACCCTGTTACAAATATATCTTGACAAAGCGCAGTTGATTATTATTCAAAATATATTATCTCATTCACGCAAGTGAGTTATAATATAATTTTATTCATTTGAATTTTCAAAAATTGCGACTCTTGCACGTGATTACGCTGAAAATATATAATGTCATTTTTATGACATTTCTGAACTGAAAACTACACTGTAACATCTACAGGCTGTGTAAAGTTTCATGACAAATACATAATAATAAATTCCTGGGCACAGCTCACTTTTAAGTCTGTAAGCTGTTACCAGTTGGCAACATGTTCAGTGCACTAGTTATTGCTCTCAGATATAATAAATCAGCATACTTAAGGGCTTTAGAAAGGTCTCGCAGTACCCGAATTCTCAAGAAATAAAATCAAGAAAAATTTTTTTTACCGTTGAATAAAAAAAGTACGAAATAGCGAGAAATTTTACTGGTTTCGTGTGAAAGGACTAGAACGCTTTACAACAGAACAGTAAAATGTAAATGTGGCTGACCTAAATCGCACGTGTCGCTTGCGATTACGTCTCGCGTGGATGGAAATCGTGAAACTAATCTCGTAACGGAAATATTTTTAACAACGTAAACAGACTATGCGATTCATTTTTATATAAGCGTTCAGATCATTATTTTGTCCGCTGTCGGGAATTTATTTGTAAGCTTACGATGGCTATAGGCATCATTCCTAGTTGGAGGTGTAGCATATTCTATGAATGTTGTTCCTTCATAAGTTTTATCACGACGTTTCTGTTCTTGCTTTTTGGAAGTACATTGTTAGTTAAAATAAGTAGCTATAAATACGTGGGATAAGAGGATAGCATATTTTTTTAGGCTGGAGTAATTTATATCAAGCAAGAGGAGAGATAAATAAAAATTACATAAATAAGTAGCAATCTTCTTTAGTTGAAATCTCTGGTCCAGCTATAATGCACTAACTTTTATATTAACAGAAAACGTAGGCATAATAGTAATGGCTCGTTTGTAATTTACCGGACCCATGGAGTTTCAGCCCAGAAGTACTGAGTATAAATTAGCTAGGTGTGGTGAAATTAGGTTTTATTTGAAACAATAATTAATATAAACCTGCTGCCACTAGATTGCATTATTCCCTGTAATAATACATTACAGTAATATTTAACAAAACCGTCACATGGTAGCTCTTAATAACGTTGAGCAGTGTTTGTAGAAATGGTGATGCTATTCGCTCCCGTTTCCAGTTGTTTGGGTTGTGTTTCCTGACTGCGCAGAAGAGGGGAGAGATTGCTGTACTCTGTCGGCAAGTCGATATTGCATGCCTTGTTACCTTATATCCAACGGAAATATGGTATTTCCGCCTTTCAAACCTGCGCGCTTCAAAACTACGTTGGTTTCGGAAAATTGGGTATTCCTCATTTCCTGTCAAATGAAATTTTTTTTATTATTTGGCGTAACATTGCACGATTTATTATATTAGATCTGTTTGGTTGAACATTATAATTATCAATTAAAAAGCTTTGATTTTTATACAAAATTCCATGATAAATATGTATTTCATTTCTTAGGAACGTTCGCAAAATAATATATATGACACGAATTTCTAATATGTTCTACAATGAAAATGTGACACTTAAAAAAATGTCAAAAGTAAGTTTATTTATTTCGCGTATATTATTACGCTGCATTCTTTTCATTATCTACTTTTTTTATCAACTGTGCATGTTATAATGAGAATACATACTAACGTAAGTGTTTGTTTATTTTGAGAAATCACACACGAAAAGTTTGCAGCCATTATTAAATTTCCTATCTACAAGTACATGAATAACCATTAATATCAATAATTACCAAACATACTTTAAATTATTTGGAATGCTGTGTATTGTTACTAATGGTCTCTTATTTTATGGCTTGGACACAAGAGTATTTATTATGTACTTAATATGGTACTTGAAATTGCTATAAAAAAAACGTAATAAATGGGTACACACTTTCAATTCCGTAATTACAATATTATTTTAATATTTACCCCACAGAGATATAACAAACAACAGAAAAGCTTGGCCAAATGTATGTGAAAAAAAACTAACTATACGTAATATGGTTGTGGATTTTGCGAGGGATTTTTCTAGTTTCGTGCTACGAATTAGGTTGGATTCTCGGTGGCAGAACTCGATAAAGTATCATGCTAATGTAGCGGATTGACCGGAATGATAAAAAAAAAGTAATTATTGATACAACTAATGATAATGAACCTATTTCCCTGTGCATAGGTGCAAATAATTTTTAATGATGTTGAGAAAACCTTGGATGGTTGGTCTGCCTTCACGTCTCGTTGACAGCAACATCATCAGAGATGGAACCAGAAACATATAAAACACAACGGGAGACAATTACTAATACACAGGTGCCCTGACCGTGACTCGAACCCAGAAAACCTCGCACCATAAGACAGTGTACAACCAATCCCGTTACGGAGGTAGGATTTGGAGCGTCAACTTCGGATGTAATCAGTCTATGCTTCGGTAGATAGGGTTTATTAACATCAAATATGTACGGGGGCCGTTATTATGAAAATAAGTGCCCGATCCACTTGAGTCATCTTAAGTCGTATAAGTTTTCCATGGCCTACCACGTCAAGGAAAATGGTTGAATGGTTCCGGAAGTGAGACATAATTGTTCCATTACCAAACCTTGCACTATATAACAAAATGTCCGGTAAAATAGGATATCTGCACAAATTTATGGTTATAATCAATACCGTTAGCAATAACATATGGTCGATATCTGTTGAGTTGTTTAATACAAATTACATACTTATCTAAATTACTTATATTAACCCAGATTAAAAAGAATGGGCCCCGCCTAAAACATGTAAGTTTATTTATGGCCTACAGTAGCACTACGTGCGTGTACAATCTCGAGAGATTCAGTTGATTTGTCCCTGATATAGGGCTTAAAACCTAAATTTTTTATGTGACGATTTTTATAAATGACGGACAAAGAGGTATAATATTAGCATATCTAAAAGTTGTCATATAAATTGGATGAATATAAAGTTTAATATAAATTTTTGGGACATGTGGCACACTAAGAAAACATTTTTACATTACTCCTATTTTGAAAATATATGACTAACACCTTATATATTATATAAATTTAGATTACCTACAAAATTATAAGTTGTCGCATGCGTTTGGTAAGAATTATATAATGGTTACCCGAGTAAGGATATAAAAGTTTTATTTTGCATTTGGTGCTATATTCTAAAATGGCGGGAAAGGAGTTTATGTACATAATATACTTTCGTTATGCTTATATGACCATTCCCAGTTTACAAAGTGAAGTTGAAATCGGATACATGGTCCCGTATATATAGCCTACTCATTTAAAATGAATATAGTCGCCATTGTGAAAATAAGTGCCTGATCCTCTTAAAACCTATAAATTAATGTGACGTACCGTTGTACTACAGCTTTGCGAAATTTGGTAGGAGTTGGTATATTGTTTCCCGACATACGACAAAAAAAAACTGCATTTTTTTAATGTGACGCTATCATACAAAATGGCGCACACAAGAGACTTAGTGTTGAAAATGTATGTGGTTGTAATAGATAATGCCAGCATATAAAGATAGGTTGAAATTGATTACATGGTTTCGATGATTAGCGTACCTAATTAAAATACCTGTATGTCATAAATGTTCCATTTTGTCACCTAATACTACCAATCTTAAAAGAAGGAACCTTAAGAGGATCTCTGTAATAATTATTTGATGGTTGTAATGGATAATCTCAACAAAAAAATATTTATTGAAATTGGTTAAATTTTTTAGTTTGGTGGGAATGGGTTGATAGTAAATATGTGACCCACCCATTTATATTACATACATTGATGTGGCCTATAACAGTATTTTTATAAGCCAAATTTGTCAGGAATCGGTTATGCAGCTCCCGAAATATAATGTAAAAGCTTTAATTTTTCATGTTGCAATATCTTCCAAAATGGCTCACCATTAACTGTATCACTTTCTTATTCAATTCTTCCATTCTGGAGTATCAATTTACCAAATATTGCTTAAATCGGTTAAATGGCTCCCGTGTTATAACATCGTGTCCTATATATAAATAGCCACAATTTTGGAAATAAGTAGAAGACGTGATCGAAAACTATAAAAGTCTGAATAGCTTACTAAATACTACAGGTTGTCTGAGTTTGGTAAAAATCGGTTTGCAGGTTTAAAAGTTATTAGGGGGGATGAGGAACACATTCTAGACAGACATCCAGGTGATTGCATAAGGCTACGTTTCTCTTGGAAAGTAGGCTAAAAAATGGCTGTTTTGCTAACCGTCGAAGAGGTCAGGTGACCACTGGCGAGAACAACAAAAAATACTTATAAACTGCAAACTCGAATATCGTCAGCAGTCTGCAAATATAATATATTCTTAAAAGAATTTTATGTGAACCTAAATATCCAACTTGATGTTAATTTAGTATTCTTGAACACTGAATGGATTGTGGAAAATATTGGTTGTACGGAAATTTTTAATGAACAAGGAAAACAACGCACAAAAAATAAATATAACATCTACATCATTAAATGAAATAAAAAATAAAAGTTTAAGTATTAGCTCTGTACTATTTCGAACGTGGTCACTTACAGTATTTAGCTTATAATATACTGTTGCATGGGATGCCTGAGGGACGTATAAAAATTTCTGAGGGATGGAGGTCGTAATAAAAATAAAAGAACGAAATTTGATTTATAATTCACCAGGTAAACGGCCCGCGGAATCCGCGGGTTCACTGTTCTTGGGTTAGGCAGGTAAACGGGTGTATTTTGAATTTTTTTGAAAGAGTTTTATTATTTTAATGTTTTCCTAGGGGTCTGGAATTGTACAGAGTCCATTATGGTACGAATTTTNAGTGTACAGAGTCTATTATGGTACGAATTTTTGAATTATCGTACAAAATACCCAAGTTATGGTACACCGTACCATAATAATGGTACACGAAATGTGGACCAACTGACCTCGTACGATAGTTATGGTACAATTATGGTACACTTTTATGGTACTGNACTTTATCACTTTCTTATTCAATTCTTCCATTCTGGAGTATCAATTTACCAAATATTGCTTAAATCGGTTAAATGGTTCCCGTGTTATAACATCGTGTCCTATATATATATATAGCCACAATTTTGGAAATAAGTAGAAGACGTGATCGAAAACTATAAAAGTCTGAATAGCTTACTAAATACTACANATAGCCACAATTTTGGAAATAAGTAGAAGACGTGATCGAAAACTATAAAAGTCTGAATAGCTTACTAAATACTACAGGTTGTCTGAGTTTGGTAAAAATCGGTTTGCAGGTTTAAAAGTTATTAGGGGGGATGAGGAACACATTCTAGACAGACATCCAGGTGATTGCATAAGGCTACGTTTCTCTTGGAAAGTAGGCTAAAAAATGGCTGTTTTGCTAACCGTCGAAGAGGTCAGGTGACCACTGGCGAGAACAACAAAAAATACTTATAAACTGCAAACTCGAATATCGTCAGCAGTCTGCAAATATAATATATTCTTAAAAGAATTTTATGTGAACCTAAATATCCAACTTGATGTTAATTTAGTATTCTTGAACACTGAATGGATTGTGGAAAATATTGGTTGTACGGAAATTTTTAATGAACAAGGAAAACAACGCACAAAAAATAAATATAACATCTACATCATTAAATGAAATAAAAAATAAAAGTTTAAGTATTAGCTCTGTACTATTTCGAACGTGGTCACTTACAGTATTTAGCTTATAATATACTGTTGCATGGGATGCCTGAGGGACGTATAAAAATTTCTGAGGNCGTGGTCACTTACAGTATTTAGCTTATAATATACTGTTGCATGGGATGCCTGAGGGACGTATAAAAATTTCTGAGGGATGGAGGTCGTAATAAAAATAAAAGAACGAAATTTGATTTATAATTCATTCACCTAGCTATTATTTAGAGCATTAAATTATCTGTCTCCACTAATACTCTTTTATTTAAAAGTCAGTGTAATATTTAATGTCTATTTTATTTCTAATTAACATACTTTTTGATGACTCTGGTTAGAATCAATTAACTCATACGAAACATTAACACATGTTCAGTCTATCTGTTGCCATCATTTGTAANGTGACTCTGGTTAGAATCAATTAACTCATACGAAACATTAACACATGTTCAGTCTATCTGTTGCCATCATTTGTAATGTCTTTCACGCACATTTCTAGTCCAATAGCCCAGCCTGCCAGCCGCACCTTCACTGCTTGGTACTCGCAGTCGCAGATTTCCCTTCCGCTGGTCACTTCTCTCGCCGCTCGTTTATCTGTCGCTCGGAACCGAGCCACTCGTCCGTTCAACAAAAACTGCCGCTCTGAGCCCTGCCACACTTATATATCGTTCGCCCTGACCATCTGGAAGGTTCGACGCACCCCGAGTCTCGCTGAGAGAACGAGGTCAGTAATTTAGATCATTCTTAAGATAAAAGCAGTAATCCTATCCACCGGAGATCAGAATCGGCGAGCCGCCGAAGAGTTATCGAAGCGGAATGCCTTCATAACTCAAAACGCTGATAGGATTAGCACGTTTGTCATACAAAACTTTCCTTTGACTTGCCGCCCGTTATCGTATCACGACTCTCTGTCCTCNATAGGATTAGCACGTTTGTCATACAAAACTTTCCTTTGACTTGCCGCCCGTTATCGTATCACGACTCTCTGTCCTCCTCTTCGTTCACACGCGCGGGGCGGGGCCAAGGTCAGCGGCGCGGACCAGCGACAAGTAATAATACGATGCCGNCTCCTCTTCGTTCACACGCGCGGGGCGGGGCCAAGGTCAGCGGCGCGGACCAGCGACAAGTAATAATACGATGCCGCATCTATTTTTCGCTTTTAGAAAGATACGGCAACAGTTTCACAAATAGTGTACCTTCGTATTCTGTATAAATAAAATCTGCGTCACTTGTCTGCTGAAAATATGTAGTTGTCTACTTATTAATCACCGATCGTCACCGCTTCAACAACTAGTTTAACAGGCACCTGTCCACTGTCCAAACTCACAGTGTAAACAATAGATGACAGAGAAATAGGTTCGCACACGTTGCCGAGCAAGAAATCAGTAGCTGTTAGTCGAAGCTGACACCCACTGTTTTCAAAGACTGTCGATGATGCCCGAACTAGCATGTTCCGAAATATCTTATCGCTTTTTGAAAAAAAGGCGAAGGGGGAAACGGAGTTGCCAGGTAGGGAAGACAAATATTTGTATCTGGTATAGTTCATTCCATTTACGTTTACCGGCGCAAGGACAGATCAGTTTTCCTTGCACTGCACTGCGTGTGTGCAAATGTCAGGTTGTCATAATTTATTGACCCCCTGGATTTTTCCTCATCATCTGTCATGAGTGTGAGAAGATATATTTTAATTAAGCTAGGCCAGTAGTAATTCTGCTACTGTTACGCTGATCCCACCACGGCGAACCTGGCAAAAATTCCGACTAGTTAAAACTCGTATTATCGCATGATATGGACCCCTTTTAATTCAAATTTAGGCCTTTAGGCCAACGCCACCGAAGAAAAATTTCTGTCAGGTGAAATTCCTGTATACTTAAAGGCATGTCAGAAAATGTAAGGGGTTGTGTAGATTTGTAGCAAAACGCCTTGAACACTAAACAGTAGGTAGGCAGAAGAATGTTTGTTGGTGAAAAAACGCCTTTTTGGGAGAACGATTGTTGTCTAAACGTCTTTAAGGGAAAACCTCATTAGGCTAAACAACTTTTATGCATAATTCCTGTTGGCTAAACGTCTTTTAAGCAAAACCCCTGTAAGACAAATATTTTTAGCCAAAACGCGTGTTAGGCAAAACACGCGTAGGAAAAATCCTGTTAGTTGAAACGCCTGTTAGACCAAACTACGTAGGTATGGCGTCTTTTAGGCAGCACCTGTTAGGCAAAACTACTTAAGGCAAAACGCCGCAACCCCGTTTTGTGGACGTTTTCGCAGCGTTTCTTTCAGGGTACACCTGCTTGCCTCGCCATACCATTCATGTGCTACATCCCCATCCAAGCTGAAGACCTGAGTTGCTAAGCACCGNTACACCTGCTTGCCTCGCCATACCATTCATGTGCTACATCCCCATCCAAGCTGAAGACCTGAGTTGCTAAGCACCGCCAAACCTACACGTCAGTCACTAGTACTGAACGATTGTGGTTAACTTGCAAGCAGTTAAGCCTCGGCATAAGCTCATAAGGGCCACAATAAATGTGAAAAGAACATATTTTCTTGATCAATCACCGTTTTCAGTGATAGGACAACGAGCGTGACTTCCGTTTCGTAAGCTGCGTGAGTGCGAAAACGGCGTGCCACTTCAGAGCGTCGAGCACTCACGAAGGGCGATGCGCCGTTCGGCGTGCGTGTCAGCTTCGGCTTTATCGCCCCTTTCATTCGGGCACCTCGGCGGCGAACATAGTGCCCTGCGAGGCCTGCGCAATTTCCTGCTACACGATGGAGGTCTCGCATCAGACAGCTGTCAGCGTCGTCCCTCAGTAAACCATTTCCAGCTTGTTCCAACATCCTGTCTGGTCGGACACCGAGTTTCAACCTAGCATGCCTCACGCTACACGTGAATTCAATTACCGTCGAAAAACCACTTGCACTTTGCGTTACTGCAGCTTAGAGATCGTACACCGCAGGGCATGCACAATGAAAACTGCGAGGAATGAATATATATATATCCGTAATTTCTGTGTTCTGTGAAACAAATTAAACATCGTTAAGTCTACACACGCATGAATGGTGTTATAGTGAGTTATCTGTAATATACATACTCTAAAAGTCTACCTTTGAAAAAAAAATCATGCTTTTAATTGCAAGTAAATGAACATGTACGCACACGCTTATGTTTCCAGAAAGGCTTGCAGCTATTAATTAAAAATTAGTTCGAACCCTAACTTCGTGTAAAAAAAATTTTGTGACGTTTATATTCATGGATACTGAATTCTAATTATTTGGTGGCGTGGTGAGATTTGGGCGGCTCTTAACATCGAGGGGTATTTAAAACCGATGAGGGTGAAGTGAGGTGAGCATGGAGCAGTGCCGGGAATGCAAGAGCGAGGTAAACGGGAGATCCTCGAGAAAACCCGCTGACCAGCACCATCGTCCGGCACGATTCCCTTATTCGTAAATTGGGGATCGTCTCTGCCGGGAATCGAGCCCGGTTCACCTAGGTGGGAGGTGAGTAGTCTAACCACTACACCACCACCGACGCATAATTATTTAGTATATATTTGTTTTAATCGTATAATAGTTATTATTACAAAGATATTACGTATTTCCCTTTCTAACAGTATCACGTATACAACTGATCGACACAGTGAATAAAGTTTTCAGGGGGAGATTGCAATATTTAATTTGTCACCATTTAGTGGAAAGATACAAAATAGGAACGAAAGTAGATCGTGGGAAGGATTTTCAAAAGATACCAGAATATTGCCGCAAGAGTTTGTGGACAGCCGGGCTGCGGTTGCTGCGGTTGTGTTTGTGGGCGGCCATTCTTTCTGTGAACTTAATTAGTTTTCACAGCGCCATAAGGCGAGCACGTTGTCACAAGAAGAGATATTTTTCAAGACCTGTTTTCAGGAATATTGGTTCTTTTGATTGCGATGTTGCTAAGGATGATAGTGTGTTTGTGAAGCAAGTTACTACAGCAGAAGAGAGTTACATTCTACTAAGTTTTATGTATTGTTACGCTTTGCAAGGAATGACTGCTCATGATGGATCTGGTATTCTGGAGTTGTGCTTTTACAGACATCCTCACAACAGTACAGTGACAGGTGTTAATTGCTTTTGTCAAATAGATGTGCGAGACATTACATGTTGGAAGACGTTTGCTATTTATGAGCTTGTTGCTACTTCCAATTTTGTTATTTCCATTTCTCCGTCCCCAGTATTGTATTCTAAACGTAGACTGAAGTTTAAGTTAGGGGATGCTATTTGGGTAGCAGAACCCTCTCAACTTACCTCGGAGAGTGGGTGAATGCGTGTTTATATAGTTTAAATTAACCAATGATAATGATTTAATAATTGGCTCTTTTCCACGCGCGCGCACTGCACACAGTCACTTATAAACTTCATACGTTGAGCAGAATGTGCAATAAGTAGTAATTTCCAAGTTGGAAATATGCTTTACCCTGCTAAGATATAAACACGCGTGTTTATATACTCATGTGTGTATAAATATCAACACAGTATGCTTTTGAAAATCGCCCACTTATTCCGGTAAGTTATTTTTCACGAAAACATAAGACAAAATCTGTTTTGTGATTATTAAGGCAGCTCTACGCCACCAAAAAAACGAGTTTTGAAATGCATTTTGCAAACCATTACAGGAAGTACTTGCGATTAAGTAACAAATTTACAAGTAGTAATTTGTATACGGGATATCTTACACCTCTGAAAATGCGGTCGGTAATATCGTCCTCCTTCGTTTAGTAAATGGGGATTACAACGCTACGTCTGCACGAGACTATTTTACACTGAAATTTAAACTTTTGGTTATGACAACTAAGAAACTACTGAATGCCAACAAAACAGTTATATAAAATATCAATAACTTAGTACGATGAGAATTAATAAATTTATTATTATTTTATACGTAGAATTTTATAAAAAGGTGTCGTGTGTTTGTGATTAATTTAATACCTATGAGACAATCAAATCTGGTTTTAACACAATTTGGCATGGCTATTATAATTCTCTCCCTAAATAAACAAATAAGTAAAATCTTCAGTGAGATATTATCCGAAAGTTATATTTCAACTTTATATGGCAATAGTTCCATAAAAACATTTACCTCACTTTAATCGGAAAAATTACCATGACTGGCCACCTAACATTTTGCTGCATAGTCTCATCTCTTAAAAGTAGCATTACTTTTTTTTGTATCGCTATACACTCATGTTCCCTTTAAATTCTAGATGCCCCATATTAATGTTTGCATTCTATGTTTGTAAATAACAGAGAAACTATTAAATATGGAATGTGGTGAAACTGATTATTTTTTACGCTATAAGGACGACGTTGGGTGTGTTCGAATGCGTGCAGCCATTCTGGTGTCGTCAGCTCCATTTGTGGCCACAAGAGGTGGCACTACAATTATGAATGAGACGAGTTTTTATTTCGAGTAACGTTCGTGGATTATAAAGTGTTATTGGTGATGCGAGAAAAATGATTGAAGCGCAGAGACGACGAAGGCGAGAATTTTTTACTATGGCACCGTCACGTTTAACAATGATGCGGTTATGTGACAGGTTTGAGAAGGGCGGAACTGTGTGTGATGCGAAGGAAAGACTGTGTGGCATGAAGAGAATGACAACGGACAAAGGATATATTGGGACTGTGTTGCACACCACCACACATTCCCTCGGATGTCAAAGTCCGTACGGCAACCCGCGCATTTGTCAGATGTCAGTCAATTAATTGTCCATTCATNGCATTCCCTCGGATGTCAAAGTCCGTACGGCAACCCGCGCATTTGTCAGATGTCAGTCAATTAATTGTCCATTCATTTTAAGACAAGCAACGCTGAGGCCATAAATTCACATGTTACTTCACGCTATTAATAAGGATGAGCAAGATAGGCGTGTTGAGTTTTGTGAGTGGGTTGCGAACACGTGCAGCGACAACGAACATTTTGCTGATGTGATTGTTCAGTCCGAGTACACAACCTTTAAATTGAATGGAACTCTCAGCCCCAAAAGTGTGTATTGGGCCAATGAAAATCCCCGTACTAGTGTGGTAGAGCCCGCAGTTAGTCTTCCTGGGTTAACAGTTCGATGCGGTATTTCTGCAAGAGGACTTCTGGAGCCATTATTCTTGGACGGAATGGTGTCAGGTGAAAGATACCATACCGCGCTGCAAGAAAACTCTGTGCTCGCTGTTCACAAACACTTCCCAAATGACGATTACTTTTTCCAGCAGGGTGGCGCTCTATAACATTTCGATCGACACATATGATTGCTCATGGAAAAAAAATTTGTTTGGAAGTTGAAAGGCCGTTAGATTTTTATCAGTGGGAACTCTGAAGAAAACTGTGTACGCCATAAATACACGGGTACTGGATGCCATGAAAAACGCGATTGCAGGCGCTTGAGAATCCACTCCCATGGATACCATANCATAAATACACGGGTACTGGATGCCATGAAAAACGCGATTGCAGGCGCTTGAGAATCCACTCCCATGGATACCATAAATACTGTTGTTTGTTCTGTTCTACAACGTTGCAGACGATATTTATCTGCTAATGGCGGACATTTTGAAAATTTGTAACTTTTATTAATATTAGCAACCACCCAATGTTTTTCNCATAAATACACGGGTACTGGATGCCATGAAAAACGCGATTGCAGGCGCTTGAGAATCCACTCCCATGGATACCATAGATACTGTTGTTTGTTCTGTTCTACAACATTGCAGACAATATTTATCTGCTAATGGCGGACATTTTGAAAATTTGTAACTTTTATTAATATTAGCAACCACCCAATGTTTTTCTTACAGCGTCAAATACAAGCAGTCCTATCAAAATTTGTTCAATAGTATCTATACTATTCCTGTTGAAAGCGCGTAAACATTATTTTGGGTCATTCAGTACATATCTTTGAAATAGTAATCCCTTATAGTTTTTGTATTACGGAAATTAATGCAGCTACGAATTTATAATTAATATTTTGTTAATAACACATTCTCCGTAAATATTAAGATCGATTCCTCTGTGACCATATGAATATGGGCAGGGAAGTACACATATTTACTACTCTGATACTCATATAAAAATTTAGATAAAACACCTGCAACAAAACATCCTTCATTATACGGGCTACGAAATAGTCACATTTTTAGGGATTCAGGAATAACCGGAACAGATTAACAAGGGAATTAAACAGGGCCACAATATCTGAAGAATACCCTTAAGAAAGTTATATAATTAAAGCAGTGGAGCTTAGAAATCTCAGGAACAGAAGAAAAAATAACTGCAGAGGAAATGAGATGACAACAATTAAAAAAATATATCGGGAACGTCAAATAAAAGTTGCAAAAGGCATGTTTAATTATGTAAAATATTGTAATTTAGTATCCTATCGAGGTTACCACCAAATGCCGAAACCCTTATCACGTTGGATCGGAACTTGTTCCTTCTAAATAAGTACCTTCTAACCTCTAAGTCCAATTAATGGCCTGGCGAAGCACATAAATAATAAACTAAAAAATAACGACAGCAATTCACTTTAAGTACTCTTTTCATTGATATTTTTGTAAAATATTAAGTCGAAAAAAAATTTATCATTACTTAGCAACTTTAAAAAATACATTTTTTTTATTGTGCAAAAACAAAGAGATATTACACGCCTGATGTACTTTCGCAATAAAAACGTATATTTTATGGAATAGAGGCGTGTTATTGAGTAACATAAAGTCTGGATGCCTGTAGGTTTCAGCTGTTACATTATTACTGAAGTAAGATTACATTTTATAATGTAAAATCAAACTAATTGGATATATTACCATTATTAAATGGGCAATTTGTTCGCACGAAAATCTGATATGTATTAATTCGAAGTCATTTTTATTACAATTTTATTAGCAGCGCATCCCACCGAAGTAATTAGGACGCCGAATTTACGATACATACATGCACACAAGCGAGCAATAACATATTCGCCGCACACCTGCTTCATCCAGAAGCCACGAAATTCTCATCAACCAAGTGGGAAAAGAATCGTCTTGATGGATCAGGGGAGATTAAACTGACGATCGTCATTTGTCATCGGGAATTTCCACTTAACTTTCGACCCCACCCTTCCCCTCATCGTTGTCTCGCCCCTTCCCTTGTTCATACTAATGCCCTTTCCTCTTCATCTCCCTTGTCCGAACTTCTACCTTCTCTCTCTCTCTCTCTCCCTCTCCCAGTAAGCTGCGTAGCAAGCGCTAAGCTTGATTGATTACCGAAGGCGCATCTAAAATATGAAGCGCGTCTCGTTATTCTTTATTTTCTCGCTCGGAAGTTGAGGTCTTGGCGGTGTTCTCATTTATGCCTCGTAATTTTGTTTACCTACGCCAGCTGCGGGGGTTACTGATACACTCACCTAAAAGTATTTCTCTCGTCAGTGCGGAAGATTGTGTTGACTGAATTATGTTTCACATCACAGGCGCCAACTTCTTGTTTCGAGAGGAGCAACTAGTCTCGAACATTATGTGACCATTAAAACATTATTATAAATTTATCTCTCCCTCTCTCTGTCTCTTTTTATGTGTCGAGTTTTCAAAAAATTTTAATAAAATAATTTATGCTAAAATAATACTGCTTTTGGTTATATAAATACCTATGAATAAAATATAGATTCAAGATAATGAGAAAAGCAGTTCATTATAGGTTATAAATATACTAATTATAATTTTTAATGAGGGACCTACCACTGGAAATCAACCCACAACTCCCCTGTTTACTGAAAATTAAGGGGGGGGGGGTGAATACACTCTAACACCACAAAATTCTGCGTCTATATCTTTCAGATCACTTTTATAAGAGACATAATTTTTTTAGTTCTGATACATATTTTGCAATCGTATTATTGTATGGTGTTGCCCTCATCTCAGCAGGGAATTGGCATTACATTAACCATATATTTTGTGTTACGACACGATATTGTTATGCCATGGAAAAAAAATCACATCTGTATTAGAGTCACGTATTATATCCTAGTCTGTGAGCCACTAACGAAGTTAGGGGACACGTTCCCGATTGAAAGTGTCCCACTTCATAAAAAAATGCGAAATGCTGTGGGGGTTTTGCATGTTTTTAATTATCGTACATTCAGCTTCACGCGCGTAAATTCCGTTTCTCACGGCGCTGTATTTGCCGTTTTTCTCTGTGGGTACGGATCTCACGGTAGTTGCTGTTCTACCAAGGTAAGATATGGCTGGCAATGGCATAGAGAACATTTATCAAGAAAGAAGAGAACACCCCAAATTCTCTAAGTATGGGTGTACCTGGCAAAAGTATAGTTTATTCTGCCAGCATATTTATATTCGCATTTGTGCCAAGGCACGTGCTTTTATTGCCTGATTAATAGTAGTTAGGGGCGATTAATTTGATGAGTGAGTTTTGTGGGCTATGTAACTCAGCTTTACCCGAGTCAAAGACTGCTTTATTTTCACGCGGTTGCCTACTTAATGTTAATACCAGAAGTAATGGAATATTTTGAAAGCCTCAGCAGTATACTGATTTGTTAACTTCCACAAAATTAATAATTTGAATGGTGTTAGGGCGCCATAAGCAAAATTGTGGTTCAGACTTAAAAATATGATAATGAAGTCATTAAGTAATACGTGATTTTTACAAAATTTAAGAGGAGATGTAGGCAAACTTCTGTCCAAAACTGTTGCTTTATTTCTTTACTATTTGTGCAACCAGAAATGGTTAAATAGGGATACAGTTTAGTTGAAAGATTTAGTAGGCGCTATACAACGAAGTGAAGTTTGAGCAGCGTTGGAGTGCCCAAGAGGACGAGGGAAAAGGGAGTGCCCCGAGAAAACCCATTGACCAACGGCAAAGTTAACTAGGTTTCCCTCATGCGAAAATGAAATTGACCCACTGGGACTCGAACCCTCTTCGAGTAGTCTGGCCACTACACAACTACGGCCCCCGACAGTCACCAGAATCACGACACAAAGGATGATTTCAATAATTTATTTTCTTAACAAAATCTTAATTACCAAAGATAATCATCAAGTGGTGTGTTTGCGAACAGGCTTAAATTATTAAGGCTCGTTACTGTCACGGAAGGAATAGGAAGGTGGGGTGGGGCGGCAGTAAGCCGTGCTAGCTCTCGCACGCTACAATGGGTGAACACACGTTCTGAGGTCGCCAGATCAGGTGACTGCCTCTACTAGAGATGGGTAACTATATATGACACCTACTTGTGTCAGGTACTGTAAAAAAGTACACTGCGCAACTATCAATTACATTTAGTGTTAGTTTAACATTCGCCAGTGTGTTGCGTCTGCTGTTCCATGCAACATTGATACCATTTTTAGTATATTTAAAATGCGCTGCTGAGATGAAATCCAATTTCTGTGTTTATATTTGGTGACTGAACAGTTAAATGATTTTGTTAGAAAAAATAGCACCATTATTTATAACCTTATTTTAATTTACGTATTACAAGTTTATTTCCTCTATGAAATATTTTCATATAAATTAAGTATTTTCTTCTGCTCTTGTACTTATCCATACCTTTTTTCATTGTTAACAGATACTACACAGTACACCAATTCATTGTCATATACGACAGTAGGCCTACAAATGCTTTCGTCAGGAGAAAATTAAGTAGTTTTCGAAGCATAGTACACCATTTAAATTCTCTGACATACATGAAACAATACAAATAAGCTTTCACGCGTATATGCTGTTCACGGTATACTGAGTGCTTTTGAAAGCCTTGCTTAGCATCTAATTATATACGCATTGTGTATTCTTTCACTATAGGTAACTTAAATAAAAATTGCCGCCGCTCTAATCACTTTATTAATGCGTTGGTCAAGAAATACTGCGAAATTATTAGGAAGACAAATATTATACAAAATTGCTTATTCTTACACAAATATGCATTAAAACAATTGTTTACCTAACTCTTTTAATTTAAAATCAATACATGGAACTAATTCCCCTCCGTCGCTATCGACTTTACTAGGCGTTTGCCGGTCATTTTGTCCGTTGAAATTTATGTAGACGAGGCACTGACATTTCTCGAAGGCTGATTTCAAAACTGCTCAAAAACCGCGAACAAACTGAAGTGAATTAAAAAGCGTTGCAATTTAAGACACTAAGGTATGAAACTGTTTACACTTGTTCGCTCAAAAATAAGCGAATGTTTTACAGTCGGATCGCGCGTTAAAAAAATATGTACGCGAAAATCAGGAAATATTTCTTTCGAATTGATTTTGAATGCACGCGTTCATAACGTGAAACCAGAAGTTTTCCAGAAAGGAAGTCCAGATTGACGAATGTATTCTCGTGGCACGGGGAGAAGTGGGAGTGCGGACTCTGCCCTGGGCGTGAGTTGCAACCCGGCCGGCGTTTATCACTCGCGCCCCACTGAACGCCGACGGACATGACAACGGTCGGCGAAACTGTGTTTTCCAGCGCCGGGCGTACGATCGCTTGGACGCGAGCGGCCACGCGAATAACACGGTGAATACGGCATCGAACGGGCTTCCATATTCATTAAGAAAAGTGACGTTGCCCTGGACAAAAAAAAAAAAAAANTCCGGTATGCGTTGAAAACAGTCGGCGATGATATAAATCAAATGTGACCGGGTAGCAACGTGCTTTCATATCAGGTAATTTCACAAATGTCCAGATTGCCAAGACGTGTACGGAAAATACTGACAGGAAAGGAGGTTTTGTTTACAATCACGCAGTCGTAGTGGGAACAGAAAAAAATAAATGGCTGTCATAAATTAAAAAAAAAAATCCAATTTTTTTTAACAAGACAATCCGAAAATAAGTTATTATTTTTCGCCTACGCATTAATGAATTATATTGGCAGCAAGCATTTTTTTAGATAAGTTTAAAAATTGCAGTTTGAATTAATTTTATGATTATAGAAATGTCAGTTCTGGTTCATGCAAGCACGCTAGGGAAAACAAAAATTAAAAATACGCATATAAATTATTGGGGAATATGAAATAAAAATTATGCTCTTGATATTAACACATTCCCAGGTGTGTGTGTGTGTGGAGTTCAAAATAAATGATGAAAATAGGCGTAAAGATTATGTCATTGATGGTAAACAATCAGTATTCCATGTTGATGGTGACGACTAGCATTGTCGGTTAAGGGGCGTATTNTCTGTGTGTGTGGAGTTCAAAATAAATGATAAAAATAGGCGTAAAAATTATGTCATTGATGGTAAACAATCAGTATTCCATGTTGATGGTGACGACTAGCATTGTCGGTTAAGGGGCGTATTCGTTCTCTAGGGCGGTGGACCGAAAGTAATTTTATAACGACTTCATACCTCCTTTTTCAAGATTATTCGTTGTATATCGTCACATCGGTATTAATGGAGGTGATGGAGGTTTAATATGTTTAAAAGTAGGAAAATATTTTATTAGTGTATCGCATATTTAAAGCAGTGACATGAAATAACTATAAATTAGTATGACAATGGTAAAATTACTTAAAAGAATTATATAAATTTATATATCTTTACGTAGAAATATCGAAAAAGAATCAAATTAAAATGTTTGGTTACAGATTCACACAACTTTCCATGTCAGAATATAATGAGGCTATGTATTCTTGAAAAATATTTCATTCTGGTAGCCGTCATTTCCGTTGTATTTCTAAGATAAATTTAAAAATTAAAGTAGCCAAAAGTTAAACTCTTATCGCAGGTAAAACNGTCATTTCCGTTGTATTTCTAAGATAAATTTAAAAATTAAAGTAGCCAAAAGTTAAACTCTTATCGCAGGTAAAACCTACTATATGCTATTCACGGTAAAATGAGCACTTTTTAAGTCCCACCGAACAGTCATTAACTACTGGTAAATATAATTAATTTCACTCTTATACGTTGATTTCAGAGTGTAGCAAAATGCATACACTGCGTTTATTANTACTGGTAAATATAATTAATTTCACTCTTATACGTTGATTTCAGAGTGTAGCAAAATGCATACACTGCGTTTATTAGTCACATGGTAAAGTTTGTGTTCACAAGTGGCAGAAATACCGAAACTGACTGAAAGGAAAAAATTAGTAGGGCCTGAAAAAGTGCTCACTTTACCGNTTCACAAGTGGCAGAAATACCGAAACTGACTGAAAGGAAAAAATTAGTAGGGCCTGAAAAAGTGCTCACTTTACCGTGAATAGTATATATCAGGTTTCAAAGAAATTGTTACATGCTAAACCCGTGACTTAAAGAAACACTAACTAAAAAAAACATTTGTATTAAAATAAAGTTTTGAAATTTAGATTAACGAAAAAATTAATAGTTTGGGTTCGAAAAATATAAATAAATAAAACATTATAAATGTAAATTNAGATTAACGAAAAAATTAATAGTTTGGGTTCGAAAAATATAAATAAATAAAACATTATAAATGTAAATTTATCATTGCAATATTATATGACGAAACCATAAAATATCATCAAAATGTAGACAAAAAATTTTGCATTTTAGTGACTTTGAGTTGGTCCGTATGCGTAGTTCTTAGGTGGCGGCGTGGTCTGGCAGTTTTTATGGCACTCTGTAATACGTAACAAATTTCTGGATTTGGACTACAAAGAAACTTTGGTCGTTGACAGTCGGTCTATTNTACAAAGAAACTTTGGTCGTTGACAGTCGGTCTATTTTAGTAATCTAGAGATAAAAGGCCAGAGGACAACCCAACACACGAGAGCAGGGTAACACATTTTCAGTATTAAAATAAAATTAGTCCAATCATAATGGTTCACAGACAAATTAAAAAATTTAATATAAAAATGTTTACCGCCCAGTTAATGGCTGCTTGAATAACCGAAGCAAATTTTTCTACTTCAATGGTAAATTTTTGACATGTATAACGTTAAATGTTATAAGAATTTATTATTTTTTAAATGAGTTTTAATGTGTGTAAAGTTCGTGGACTTCAAACATGTTAACATGTCATCAGTATCGTATTTTAAGACTGCTACGAAGCCATTGCAAATTATAAATAAAGTAATTATTTTAGGTTTATTTCCTACAAAATCTATTTTCTTTCACAACTCAACGTTAACATTACTACTTTATCTGCAGATGAAGAAAGAATCATATTTGTGATATATTAAAACATCAAATCTTCTTGTGTTTTTTTATCAAATAATTTATTTAACATTGTGACTTGTCACAAATGATTAAGATGCACTCAGACTGTTTCAAAACAATTTATTAATTATTTATAAAATAACGCTACAGAGTTTCCGCAAATAGAGGAAAAGACTAGATGATTTCTCAGCCATAAATAAGCTTTAACCACAATAAATAGCAAAATCATTGAAAATGATACAACTCATTAAAAACTCATAATTAGTTTCGGGGCACCTACAATACCTTAAATCTTCTAAATTGTATCAATCGTCTCCAATGCAAACAGCATTAAAGTGAATAGCAAATATTAAAATAATTAATTACCTAAACATAAATTAAAAAATGCATTCTTTCTTAACACTGAACGATTTCTTAGCCCCCAATTTAATTAAAACTATCCACCGAAATGAGGACAGCTATTATTACCAGTCAATGCCTCCATTTCATAAAACCAATTTAGAAATTCATACTTAAAACAATTACGGTGGGATATTGTCGCGTATGACCTATCAGAGCTTTGACTGATAAAATAACCATAGCTAAAACAACGACGAAGTCGTAGAAACCATATAAACAAAACACCTTTAATTAAACTTGGGTGGCGAAAAAAGGCGATCACGACACGTTTACAACAGGATACAAGGCTGACGCGACACCATAGTTAAACAAAAACAAAATTTAGAAGGGCAGCCCAAACCAAATTTAGTAATGTAATAACACTACCACTGCACAAGCAAGCAGTATTTAAAAAACCCTACCGTAAACTTTTGACATTTTCCACTCGCACATTGTCCATTTTTTAAGCCGGACGAAAGTATTCGTATAACTTGTGAGTGCAGAAACAACGGACAGGCTAACACCTTGCCACATTCCGTCGCCTACAGCTGCATATTTCAATTCAAATATGTTGCCTGGAACGTAACTATTTGGCTGGAGAACGGTGAAATAGTTCGCAAGGAGAAAGAAACTCCTGTGGGCTATCCCATGCAGTGCAGAGCGGAGAATGTGTTAAAGAAGAGCGTAAAGTGGCACGTAAAGAAGTGGCGTAAAGTAGGCAGAGCCCGGCCATGCAAGGCCTTAAATAAACTAGCAGGACCAATCACAGATTATACACACGCGTTGGTAAGAAAGGAGAGCGAACAGGGAGGACAAAGTAGGGGATCCGAGCCGAGCAAAGAGCACACCACATACNGTCATTTCCGTTGTATTTCTAAGATAAATTTAAAAATTAAAGTAGCCAAAAGTTAAACTCTTATCGCAGGTAAAACATACTATATGCTATTCACGGTAAAATGAGCACTTTTTAAGTCCCACCGAACAGTCATTAACGACTGGTAAATATAATTAATTTCACTCTTATACGTTGATTTCAGAGTGTAGCAAAATGCATACACTACGTTGATTAGTCACATGGTAAAGTTTGTGTTCACAAGTGGCAGAAATACCGAAACTGACTGAAAGGAAAAAATTAGTAGGGCCTGAAAAAGTGCTCACTTTACCGCGAATAGTATATATCAGGTTTCAAAGAAATTGTTACATGCTAAACCCGTGACTTCAAGAAACACTAACTAAAAAAACATTTGTATTAAAATAAAGTTTTGAAATTTTGATTAATGAAAAAATTAATAGTTGGGGTTCGGAAAATATAAATAAATAAAACATTATAGATGTAAATTTATCATTGCAATATTATATGACGAGACCATAAAATATCATCAAAATGTAGACACAAAATTTTGCATTTTAGTGACTTTGAGTTGGTCCGTATGCGTAGTTCTTAGGTGGCGGCGTGGTCTGGCAGTTTTTATGGCACTCTGTAATACGTACCAAATTGCTGGATTTGGACTACAAAGAAACTTTGGTCGTTGACAGTCGGTCTATTTTAGTAATCTAGAAATAAAAGGCCAGAGGACAACCCAACACACGAGAGCAGGGTAACACATTTTCAGTATTAAAAGGAAATTAGTCCAATCATAATGGTTCACAGACAAATTAAAAAATTTAATATAAAAATGTTTACCGCCCGGTTAATGGCTGTGTGAATAACCGAAGCAAATTTTTCTACTTAAATGGTAAATTTTTGACATGTATAACGTTAAATGTTATATGGATTTATTATTTTTTAAATGAGTTTTAATGTGTGTAAAGTTCGTGGACTTCAAACATGTTAACATGTCATCAGTATCGTATTTTAAGACTGCTACGAAGCCATTGCTATTTATAAAAAAAGTAATTATTTTATATTTATTTCCTACAAAATCTATTTTCTTTCACAACTCAACGTTAACATTACTACTTTATCTGCAGATGAAGAAAGAATCATATTTGTAATATATTAAAACATCAAATCTTCTTGTGTTTTTTATCAAATCATTTATTTAACATTGTGACTTGTCACAAATGATTAAGATGCACTCAGACTGTTTCAAAACAATTTATTAATTATTTATAAAATAACGCTACAGAGTTTCCGCAAATAGAGGAAAAGACTAGTTGATTTCTCAGCCATAAATAAGCTTTAACCACAATAAATAGCAAAATCATTGAGAATGATACAACTCATTAAAAACTCACAATTAGTTTCGGAGCACCTACAATACCTTAAATCTTCCAAATTGTATCAATCGTCTCTAATACAAACAGCATTAAAGTGAATAGCAATTATTAAAATAATTAATTACCTAAACGTAAATTAAAAAATGCATTCTTTCTTAACACTCAAAGATTTCTTAGCCCCCAATTTAATTAAAACTATCCACCGAAATGAGGACAGCTATAATAGCCAGTTAATGCCTCCATTTCATAAAATCAATTTAGAAATTCATACTTAAAACAATTACGGTTGGATGTTGTCGCGTATGACCTAACAGAGCTTTGACTGATAAAATAACCATAGCTAAAACAACGATGAAGTCGTAGAAACAATATAAACAAAACACCTTTAATTAAACTTGGGTGGCGAAAAAAGGCGATCACGACACGTTTACAACAGGATACAAGGCTGACGCGACACCATAGTTAAAATAAAACAAAATTTAGAAGGGCAGCCCAAACCAAATTTAGTAATGTAATAACACTACCACTGCACAAGCAAGCAGTATTTAAAAAACCCTACCGTAAACTTTTGACATTTTCCACTCGCACATTGTCCATTTTTTAAGCCGGACGAAAGTATTCGTATAACTTGTGAGTGCAGAAACAACGGACAGGCTAACACCTTGCCACATTCCGTCGCCTACAGCTGCATATTTCAATTCAAATATGCTGCCTGGAACGTAACTATTTGGCTGGAGAACGGTGANGCTGCCTGGAACGTAACTATTTGGCTAGAGAACGGTGAAATAGTTCGCAAGGAGAAAGAAACTCCTGTGGGCTATCTCATGCAGTGCAGAGCGGAGAATGTGTTAAAGAAGAGCGTAAAGTGGCACGTAAAGAAGTGGCGTAAAGTAGGCAGAGCCCGGCCATGCAAGGCCTTAAATAAACTAGCAGGACCAATCACAGATCATGCACATGCGTTGGTAAGAAAGGAGAGCGAACAGGGAGGACAAAGTAGGGGATCCGAGCCGAGCAAAGAGCACACCACAGACNTGCGTTGGTAAGAAAGGAGAGCGAACAGGGAGGACAAAGTAGGGGATCCGAGCCGAGCAAAGAGCACACCACAGACCGCAAATGTGTATGGCGCTAACAAACTTAACGCGATGGAGCTAACGTCGCAACTACTACCACAAAACCTGTGGCCTCGGTACTAGTCTCTCAGTGTCAAAAACCACGTGGACACGTCATACAAACAGTTCACGGAGGAAACAGCGATGAATGGACTCGACCACATGAGTAGAGTATACGCAGTAGAGTGTTAACAGTAGAATAGAAACGAAACGAAACTTTGTGTGGGGAGTGCACCAAGGGCAAGGCGACACCCACCTAATGACGGTCTTACCAGCTGGGACCCGTAGGTGACCGTCATCCCCGGGCATGACAGGAAATGAAACCCTATAATGGAGCGGCGCTGGAATGCAAGGGCGGGGGAAAGGGGAGTACCCCGAGAAAACCCGCTGGCAAGCGGCATCGTCCAGCACGATTCCCACATGCGAAAATCCGGGAGTGAACCCGCCGGGGATCGAATCCGGATCGCCGTGGTGGGAGGCGAGCGCCCTGGACACTGCGCCACCGCTGCCCCTAGTAGAATGACGATAGACAGCCCATAGGGTCGTAGAAAACATAGTTACATGTAGGTCTAAGTCCAGCAACCAAATCTTAGATGCGACGGATTGATCAGCTACATCTTCTAGCCGTCGGCTGGCAAGCCCACCGCCAAGGGGTATCTCAGCGCCAAGAGAGCTAGCCTCATCCTAGACACAGAGTAACTGCAACACGCAACTGACAGGCGGGTTGCGGCAGATGAACCCAGCAGGGGCTCTACCTGCTCCGTCTGCAGACTCGTACAGCTTCCAAACAGTTGACGTCGGCGTAGCAAGGTGAACTCAGCACGGCTCGGTCGGAAAGCGGTAACAGAACAGTTACAAAAAAATAAAAAATTGGGAAAAAAAGAAAAAAATGCCGGAGGAGCAAGGATGAGGGCACGAGTGTGCGTTTACAAAAACCTCATACAAAAATAACAGGTGAGCAACATACACATATAAACTGTAGACAATAAATTACGTGGCACATAAGCATTTAACTGTGAGACATGAGTCTTGCAAAAAGAGCGATTTGAGCTGCGCAAAACAATATCTACACACAATATACGCTCATAGTGTGACGACAGACGCTCCCAGTGTCATCTCTCGGCACGTAAAGGAAACACAAAACGGTCGTCTTCACATCGACGTGTCGAACGCGAGCTCGCTTCCCCCTCATCACCTCAAACCGAGAGTTACAATCGCCATTCAAACCGTAACAGCAAGCATGCTGACAAGAGCGTGAAACGAGTTTGGTTATCGTTTATCGTGTAGATGTCGTTCGGGCTGCTCATGGTGGTCACATTGAACATTTATGAATGCATGGTAAACAAACTTCATGGTTCCATGGTTCATTTGATTGGTAAACCAAGGTTCTAGGTGGNGTCGTTCGGGCTGCTCATGGTGGTCACATTGAACATTTATGAATGCATGGTAAACAAACTTCATGGTTCCATGGTTCATTTGATTGGTAAACCAAGGTTCTAGGTGGTTTGGGTTTGATGTTATAGACCTTATAATTTGGGGTATTTTTTACACTCATTCTGTATTTTCTCAGATTAGACAACTTATACCAGCTGAGCCAAACCGTAAGTATTTTAAGTGCTTCTTTAATATTTCTGATTAATTTGTCACTTATGTATTAATAAACTCAAATAATTAAAATCTGACAGAGATTTCAGTATTTTAAACCATCTCTCCACAAACGGTTTAATCCATCCTCTTAAAATTTAGTAATGTGGATATTAAATAAACACCAGTATATTCGAAGGATTCAATTAAATTTCCCTTAATACTTCCAATCTACATATTATAGCTGTATGCCATCAATAACCAAGATAATGAAATGATTTTAGATGTTAAAACAAAAAGATTACCTAAAGCTTAAAATTTTGCTATGGCAATTTATGACCAAGGTGTACAATAGGAAAAAAAAATTCTGAAACCTTAATTTACGAACTGTTTCATACGTGAAAGACAAATTTCTGTATAAATACTCTGTCGTCGTCAGTGTGCATATATATTTTGATAATGTTTATTTCATTTTACGTTGACAGATTTATATTTGTGCCAATCGTCAATTTGTAGAGATTATGCAGTATATAATTTCCATAAATTTAAAGACAATTCGATTTAACAGTATTTTGGCTAACCACATATGAGAATAAAGTTAAGGCTTATTTTTAAATACATAGAACTAAAAAAAACCCAAATCATTACAAGGATTGCCGGACGGTTTTCTAATCATAGATTGTAATTTAATATAGTGGCAGTTATTCTATATAAATTAAGGGACACACATAAGTTAATAACACGTTAAGAATTTCCCATTATCTTAAAAAAAAATTAAAAATTAAAATTTTTTTTTATTTGCATGAATATATATAAATCACTCTTAATGAACACAAGACGATTTAAGGTTAAATTTTATTTCGTTTCTGCAGTTGAGATAGTTTTAAATGTGTCTTAAAATCAATTGTTAATTAGTAGTTTTAACATATTTAAACGCTTTGTCGGTACAGTGTATGCATCACCAAGCAGTTTAACTGAGTCATGAATCATTAAATAATTTTCAAATTTTGACTTACAAACACTGTTTAAGCAGTGTTATTAAGAGATCTTATAACCTACAATTTTTTAATAAACAATATTGGACTAATAGTAATCTACGATATATAGTTGCAGCTGTTACTTATTTAGATTGTTTTTTATTCTTGTAGTGTTCTCATCACTGTAGGAAAATACCCTAGAAAAAAATTTACAGGAGAAAAAGTCTCGTGGGAAGGGAATCTCATTTCCTCTCCGGGGACGGCGTACTATCTCCTCCTCCACTCCCTATTTCCGCACTTTCATACCCCACAATGAGCAATGATCCCAGCTACGAAGCGCACCGGTACATTTCCCACGCCCATCCTCCCTTATTTTTAACCCTAGTACGAGACGATGAAGACAACTTGCGTAGTTCTACCGGCGTGGCGTCCCGAACACACATCCCCTTAAGGGATGGTACTTAGTAGTTGGTGTAGCAGGAGATGAAACACGAAATGCGAAGACGTCTTTATACATCTCCTGCTCTCCGCGTTACTACCGAAGCCGGACCCCTTGCCTTTCCCAAGCAGTCCTACCAACATAACGCGGCCCGCGGAACTTTCCCACGCGCGGAGGGAACGCTATAGAGCTGCCGTTCCCCCCTTTTCCGTCCGTTACGAAATTATTCCAGACACCGGGCCGAGAGGTATTTCAACTTTCTCGAGGTTTGAAAGCGCCTGCCCCCTGAAACTCGAATAAAGAAAACACACCATTAACGAGGAATCACAAAGTTTATGGCCGTGTCCGAATTCAAATATACACTTTTGTACTTGCATCCTTGCGTACTTTACTTACCCTTGGCAACAAACTTGATGAATTCGGACAGGCAGTCTTGTTGGCTTCGGTAACGTCTATTTGCCAGCTGATCACTTTTAATGAATGTATATTCCTACAAATAACTAGATAATTTCAGAAAGTTAAAGGTTAAATAAATCATTAAATAATATAAAATTCTAATTTACAAAAATATTGTTGTCTTACTGATTGTATGTGAGTTTTAAATTTTAATTGCTTGTTTTATCATAGCTTTTGTAGGTTTTAAACATTGGCCTTGTACGAATTTATTGTTAAGACCAGGGTTTCTCAATTTTATATACGCATGTACCCCTATTTAATTTTCCAAAAGACTATGTACCACTTCGACAAACAAGAATAAAATATCTAGGTATATAAATTGTTTTATTAATAAATGAAAAAACGATTGATTACATTGTTATCATTACAAATGATTAATGTTATGGATGGACTTGTTTGTAATCACTAATTTTATCTACATTCGGAGAAATTTTGGAAAGTTTTAGCCTTAATTCTGGCTCAGCGGTAAGTCGATTTCTATATTTTGTTCTTATCAAAACCAAGTGTGAAAATCCACTCTCGCATAAATGGGTTGTCGCGAATATTAAAACAAAATTTACTACTTCACGTGAGAGTTCTGGATATTCTTGCCGTCTTGATGCCCAAAAATAAATTAAAAACCTATTTGTAACATCAGCTTTCAATGTATCATCTGCGGATATTTCTTTTAATGACTCTTTATGCTATGTACTGAAACCATTGTTTATACTTTCAGATAAAACTGTATTAAATGAGTTTCGAATCCAGTCTTCTGAATGGCCAATGTCTGGGAAATATTTTTTTTAGTTCGCCAGACCGCTAAGAAAGATGAATATTAATAACATCCTTCAATTCTTCATCGGCTAATAAGGTATTTGTCATAACAATTTATGCAGAAGAGGAAAACATTCAACAATGTTTGATCTCAAGCAAGTTTTGCAAAATTCTATTTTTTTTATAAGTGCGGATATTTTATCCTGAACATTGTATACGTTCCATGCGGATCCTTGCATTATAAAACTTAACTCATTGAAACAAGAAAAAATGTTAGCTAAATAGGTTACTCTCTGAAGCCAGGTTTCATCTTCAAGTCGTGACTTGAGGGTAAAGTCACTATCCTTAAAAAATAAATTATTTCCGTGACGGAGTTCTTTGAACCGAGCTAATATTCTGCCTCTTGATAACCAACGCACTTCACAGTGCAATACTAATGTAAGATATTCGCTACCCATATCGCGACACAATAATGCAAATAGTCTCGAATTAAGTGGACCTGCATTCATGTAATTTATTATTTTCACAACCTCAGACAGCACTGATGTTAGCTCATTCTCTTGCACGCCAACGCTTCTCTGTGCAATGCACAATGAGTATATTTAGATTCAGGAGCAACATTTTTAACCCTGATAATCAGTCCTGATATGCTTCATGTCATGGACTTGGCACCATCAGTTCATATACTCACACACTTTGCCCAATCGATACCATGTTCCTTAAAAAAAATATCGATAACCTTGAATATATCTTCTGTTCTTGTCGTGGACTCCAAGGTGCTACAAAACAGAACATTTTCTTCGGAAATATGTTCATGCACGTATCTAACAAAAACAATTAAATTCGGCAGTCCACTATCAGCCATTGATTTATCAACTTGAATGGCAAGATAATTATTTTGCAATCGTAGAACGAGTTGGGTTTTCACATCGTTTGCTAAGTCATGAATGCGTCGTTAAATGGTGACTTTGAAAGCGGTATTTTATCAAGTACTTTTGACATTTTGTCTTCTAGTACGCCATTGACCTTATCCTTTGCAGCTGATAAAATCAATTCTTCAGCAATATTGTATGGCTTTCCTGTCTTGGCAATTCGGCATGCTACAAAGATGGACGCACGTAAATAGTCCTAATTAGTAGCCACGGTAGTAGCAGCAGCTTAAATATTTTTTTGTGTCATCCACCGCCTTCTTCTTTCGGATAAAGAAATCTAAAGGTTTGTTCATATACTGCTGATGGTTTAGCCCCAGATGTCATCACAGTAAAGCTGGCTTCATCGAATTATTCGTAAGAACTTCTGAACATAATACCTACTGTGGTTCTGGGTATTGCGATTCTTCTTTATTTGAAAATCCAAGCTTTAGATAATCTTCGACCTATGTCCTTTTTTTTGCCGATGGAACGTTTGTATTTCTCGCAATATTTGATTGTTGACTTTGGTCAGTAGAAGCACATGCTTATGCAGAAGTTTCGTTTGAAATTGAACTCTCAGTGGAAGTAGATACATTTCCACTGGACGTACTTTGAGGAGGTTGCAAACTTGATGATGCCGTTTAAGCATTTGTACTTTTCCCGCGCAATGACCCCGTTTTTAACCACCGAGTCATGTTTACCACAGAACTATTATAAAATTATTCAGCCGNTTTCGTTTGAAATTGAACTCTCAGTGGAAGTAGATACATTTCCACTGGACGTACTTTGAGGAGGTTGCAAACTTGATTATGCCGTTTAAGCATTTGTACTTTTCCCGCGCAATGACCCCGTTTTTAACCACCGAGTCATGTTTACCACAGAACTATTATAAAATTATTCAGCCGAATAACCAAATAACGCAATGCCATCCGTCCGCAAGAAATAGTATGAGCTGACTGAGTACTGAGCGCAATGTTTTTT
>NQII01004737.1:5510-61599 GCA_002778355.1 Clitarchus hookeri | reverse complement strand
CTCCTCACGGCCCTAAGTTCGCCGCCATTCGCTACGCACGCCAGCCGGTCGGAGAAAAGCGTGCCGTTCGCACATGTCTCATTTGTTGATTGCCGCCCGCCATTACGAAAAATCTTGCCATGTACCCCCTACGCCCAATTGATGTACCCCCATGGGTACATGTACCCCACTATGGGACACCCTGGTTTAGACCTTATGATAGTATTTAATCAGTTTAAAATTCCACGCTACCAAGCAATAAGGCACCCCTACTTAAACTTAAAAAAATTATTACGTCGTATATCAATAGTAACCTACAAATTACTTCTCAATATGGCGGCTCATACACTGGAAGCACGCGAGAGGTATACGTCTTCTTATACATGTATACTTTCATACTTAACTTGCAATTCGGACAGCACTTGTGATGTCACATCCGGGGACAGTTACGCAAAAGTATGCATTTCATGTGAATTCGGACACAACCTAAATTCTAGCTAAGGCAGTTCATATTTTAAAGTAGAAAATAGTTTCATATAAAAAGTTATGTTTATTACGTAAACATATTGTAAATAACATTATAAAATAACTCAGTTTCCTTCTTAAAATATTGTAAAAAAACTTGTTTTGTTTACTTATTTTCTGTCTACATTGCTGTCACATATACATATTAGCACTTGTCACTTAAATATTTTATAAATATATAATATAAAATATAAAGTATATAAAATATAATATTTAATATGTTTCAGCTCCTTGATTAAGGTAGATAAACTGCCCAAAGAATTTCTGTTTGTAAATCATTTTGAGTAAAAAAAGTAAGCCATAATATCACACAGAAATGCAGTAAGTCTTAAACTAAAATTGAAACGCACGTTGGTGACGCAACGCCAAATTAAGTATTTAATTCTTAATAAATTTTTTTACCTCTTTAGGTGTTAAAGTGTTGACAATTCTATATGAACTACACGGGTTAACATATTCTTACGCGCATACTCCAGTACTAGGCGCGGGCGCCGTGTTATCTAGCCATGCCCTGCCGGGCACTCTGGGGAGTGACTCCACCTTGACCCTTCCCTCCTTCCAGGCAGTCCCACTAACTGCTACGTCGCTCGGCGGTCAGGGGAATCATTGAAAGCCTAACTGACTGGCGTTAGAGTTTCTCCTCCCTCCTGCCGGATGTTTCAACGACTTGAGAGAATAAACAGGAATTTTATGGTAATCATTCTCCTCGGCGCTACTCAGCATGTGAAAGAGGTTCTGGGCCTGGGCTGGTGCCGTATATAAATACCACCGTAGCCTGAGGATTGGCAGTTTTTTTTGTGGTAGTAATCTGGCAGAAATACGGTAATCTGGTAAAGTCGGGCAGAAATACGGTAATTGGGTGAAGTCTGGCAGAAATACGGTAATCGGGAGAAGTCTGGCAGAAATACGGCTGTCGTGCGAAGTCTGGTTGGTGCAGCGAGGGATATCGGCGGAGAGGATGGACGATGGCGGAGGTTGCGAAACGACGTCGGACGAGTACATGTGGCGTGGGCAGACGAGAAGGCGTGAAACTTGACAAGTAGAGTGCTACTGGATATGGGAGCGCTCGGGATGCTCTAAGACATTCCAGACTGGTGGAATCTTACCGAATTAATGTGGATCCCCATGACTGTGAGATACGGACTTCATTGTAAATATAAGAACTGTTAAATATGGACATTTAATTTATAAAGTTATTCAATATGTGTTGATAACCGTTTGTTTGGACTGACATTAGTTATTTTATTTTACTTTTCTGTGAGGGAATAGACGATGTTGTTAATATTAATTGTAAATAGCATGCGAAGCCATATATTGTGAGACATTAAGGTGAGAGTACTTTCTTTTTAGTCTTTGTAAATAAATCAGGTAATTATTATTTAGCTCTTTTAGGACCTACACCCGTTAAAGAACTTAGTTGAGTCTACTAGATTTGGAAAAATTGTTACATTATTAATTACTCGTTATAATTCACAGTTGCATCAATTTTCTTTATATTTTATACTAAGCGAGGTGGAGCAGTGGTAAACTTTGGCATTCACAATCGGGCCGACCTCCCGTGGCGCAGTCGGTTGGTGTACCGTCGGTCTAGGAGGCGGAAGGTTCTAGATTATAATCCTGTGTAAGGCATGGGCGTTAGTTTAAGTTAGGTTGTAAGTTTGTTTGTAAGCCGTCCCCTGATTAGCTTTCAGGCATAACACCGAGAGGTGTTAATAAGCCCGTTCCAATTCAACTCAAATTCAGGAGGAACTAGGTTCGATTTCCGGACCAGCCATTCGATTTTTGGTTTTCAATGGTCTCCAGAAATCACTCCACGCGAATACTGGAACGGTTTCTCACCACAGGCCGTGGCCGATAACAACCCCGTTCCTTTTTTTCTGAG
This sequence comes from Clitarchus hookeri, assembly GCA_002778355.1. Classification (NCBI taxonomy): domain Eukaryota; kingdom Metazoa; phylum Arthropoda; class Insecta; order Phasmatodea; family Phasmatidae; genus Clitarchus; species Clitarchus hookeri. The sequence continues at coordinate 59,213 of NQII01004737.1, read as the reverse complement.
AAATTTTATCTGTGATGACGTCAACGAAGAGTTAAGCCCAACTTGTGTTTTTTGTTTGTTTCGTGAGGTGCAATAAGGACGATACATGCACGAGCATCGGATTGACTCGTCACCTCTGTGGGGCGAAGCAATTATCCATCGTTATATGGCTTAAATATCGATGTGTGTTACACGTACCTATTGAGAAATGTAATTACTGTTAAATGTAGCAGATGGAATGCGTTCTTACAATGAATCTCGTCTCCAATTATTTTTGCACAGTTATTAAAATGTCATTTTTTCATAAATATTTGAAAATGTTATTTCAGAATAAAAATACTTAATGATCCATACAATGTTTGGTTAATATATGCTTGCTTAACAAAAGCGATTGTTTAGAAAGTAACAAGGTGTACTCATTACAAACTTGTACACAAATAGAATGTACACGCCTAATTATTTTGATTAAAAATGCAATGAAATAAGCAGGTTTTTCAAGTGTATGAGATCTGTGCTGAGTTACAACGATAACTATTTTTCCGTTTTAAATGTTCTCCGTAATATCTAGCGTCGGCGGGAAAACACATATTAGTCAAAAATGTATTGTTGTATTCAACATCAAGTCAAGTACACAGACGAGCCTACGCCATGGTAAAAATACATCAGTCAATTTTAGTTTCGTTTTTCTAGATGTCCAATTTATTGTTTACTTGTTAGAGAAAACCCTTAATCTATTTTTAATAATATTAAATATTTTGATTTATGTGTTTTTCCAGCTCACCGTAGATTATATGCAGTGAATTAGCGGCTCATCTTATATTTAAATGCGTACATAAATAGGATCCACTTTATTTTTCACTAACTAAATTACTCAGCACTACCCGGGTATCAATATGGATTTTAGGAACCTAAATTAAAGTATTATTTTCAGTAAATTATAATATCTTACTGAATATAACGTAACCTTTAACCAATAGTATTAGAAATAGGCTAATAATGTTTTGATTCACAACATAAACCGCTATATCTCCATTAATACGGATAACCTAACCGGTACTAAATAACAGTTCCTTTCGTTATAGCATATTTTAAATCCTGATAAGTACTATTGCAAAAAATAATGAATATTTTGCAAGAATACACTTATGTGAATACCAAGGAATAGTCACAAATATCAAAGAGGTTACCTCTAAAAATATTGTACTGAATAGCAAAATGTATGCACTAATTTATCACGGAAATGCCGAATCCTGAGATCAGATAAGCATATTTTTTTATTAACAGCAAAGAAAAGTATATCTTCATCAGCAAAGTAACACAACTGTTAGTGAATCTGTTACGTCGCAGTGAATTTTTCTGAATGTAATATAATCATTAGTGAATCAGCTTCCGAATATATCAGCAACAGTGTGAAACTCACAAATGTAATAATGATAAAGCAATTTGGTGACATACCAAAAAAACTACCTTATAAATCAAATTAAATTTTCCTTGCTTAAATTGCAAGTTTTACATTATATCTATGATTTTAGTGGAAGTACGGCAGTAGCCTACATAACCGATCGTTGGACTTAGCATCGGTAATGCATGGAAGTCATGAATGAGGGATACACGGTCTCTTTTCTTGGGGGTTCCGGGTCAAATTAAGGGCTTGGCGAAGGCCGAAGACCATTTTGGCCTAACAACATTTTAAGTTAAGTTGCGCAGTAAAGGGAAGGTCTGCCAAATTTAGACCATATATGTAGAAAAGGTGTAGTATTTTAAAGAGAACAAAATTATATATTTACATGGATTCAAAACTTCACATTTATATCATTGTATCACATATTATATAGAAATGAAGTATAAAATGTTGCTTTTATATAAGTGACTAAATGGCAGGCACATCTTGTGAGAGTTATTCAGGTATATCTACGCAACACAGGTAAAGCATAAAATCAAAAGAAAATAACGTATGTCTGATAATTTATTGACTTTGCTTCTGTGGGCAGTGAATAGTACGACATGACAGAAATACGTACAAGCATACAGTATATTCTTGTATAAAAATACAGGATGAACATAAAAGAATACCCCAAGTTTGAAGGTCTGTAACACCAAAACCAACCCACCTACAACCTTGATTGACCAATGAAATGAGCCGTGGAACCGTGAAGTTTGTTTACCATACATCCACAAATGTCCAATGTGACCACCATGAGCGGCCCGAACGACATCTACCCGATAAAAAAAACTCGTTCCACACTCTTGTCAGCATGTTCGGTGTTACGGCTTGGATGGCGTTCGTAATTCTCGTTTTGAGTACGTCAATGTTAGCCGGCAATGGTGGACGAAACACTTGATCCTTTATATACCCCCATAGAAAAAAAATAGCACGGGATAAGATCCAGGCTTCTTGGGGGCCAGTGATAAAGAGTCTGGTTACCAGCTGCTCCTTAACCAATCCAGCGCTACGGCAACGTCTTGTTCAGGTATCCGCGAACAGCTAGGTGCCAATGGGGTGGCACATCATCCTGCTGGAAAATCAAGTCCCCCACCACCTCTTCTAACTGAGGAAACAACCTTTCTGTAAGTTTGTCCAAATAAGGGATTCCAGTAGCAGTGGGCTCGTGAAAAAAGAAAGGGCCAACAACAGTAGCTTTGCATATAGCGCAAAACAGGTTCACTTTGGGGGAAGCGCGCTCGTATTCAGTGGTTGCATGTGGAGGCTCCTGACCCCATATCCGCACGTTGTACAGGCTCACCTTACCATTTGTATGGAACGTCGCTTCATCACTAAAAACCAGCTTAGACATGAAGGTATCGTCTACCTCGTTCTGGGCAAGGAAACATCAGACCATCCCCTTCACATTGACGTGTCGAATGCGAGCTCACTACTCCCTCACCACCTCAAACCGAGAGATTCACGAACACCATCCAAACCGTAACACCGGTCATGCTGACAAGAGCGTCAAACGAGTTTTATTATCCCGTAAATGTCGTTCGGGCCGCTCATGGTGGTCGCATTGAACATTTATAAATGTATGGTAAACCAACATCACTGTTGCACGGTTCATTTGATCGTTCAATCAAGGTCGTAGGTTATTTGGTTTTGATATTATTGACCTTCGAATTTAGGGTATTCTTTTATGCATACCTGTATATATATATATATATATATATATCCGTTTCGGGCTTCTTAGCACCCATGGTCTGCTGAAAGTGGAAGGTGTCTTATAATGGTCAGAATGTACCGGCTACTTCACTGTTTCAGATAATAGTCAATTTGATACTTTTTTTTAAAACTAAATCCTTCAAAAATAATAATCCCATTAGAAACGCGGAATTTAAAATTTTGCAGTTTCTAGTAACGTTTATTTCTTTCATTGTTGAGAACTTTTACAGGTGGCTTGCGATCCTGAACATTTGAAAGAATAGGGCCAAGGAACGAGACGTGATTATCGTAAGTGCCACAGATATCCTAATGGTCTGCAGTGGTGTAGAAATCTTCGTGTACAATCAACGTTGTCCGTTCCTGAAACCGGAAGCTGTAAGAAATACGGAGATGTCCGTATTTTGTACTTACGGAACTTAACTCCGTTTTACGTTTTTACGGATTGCGTTTCCGCATTAAGTGCTTATTTCCGTAAAGATTTGCGTGAGCATTCTGAAATTCTTAACAAGAATGGCAATGTAATGGCGGTAAGTGAGGTACTGACACACATATATGTCTGGGTCACATGCACACCAATCAGGTCGAACAAACAGAGCGGAATACTGTAAAACCTAACGAGAAACCGTCCTCGTTTTCCGCAGAAGCCTAGCCGAAAAGTTGAGCTCACCCCGAAATTTCTACTTGTGGAAAGAGCAGACCTTGCCAATATTTTCCAGAGATCCCCTGTTTCAAAGGTTTTGTACCAAAATTATTATCTATTAACGACTAATATCGGTGTATAAGTCTGTGGTGATTAAATTAATGTAAGTAGAATAAACTATGCGAATCAAATAATTTATTTTACTCCAAAATTAATTAAAGAATTGGAGTACAGAAATAAACAGAGAGGTACAACCCAACTATATAATTTTGTTAAATGAAAAAAAATTTATAGCCATTAAAAATAATCGTAAAGATTTTAATTTTTTTACGAAAATTGAGAAAAAAGCATCGTAATATCTTGCTCGTGGATGATAATTTATTTAAAAAATTGGTATCAAAAGCAACCAACAAACCGGGGTGGTTATAAACTTAGGTTTAACCAAACACCCAAACGGTAACGTAGAAAATATGCTTACGCGGTGGACAACCATAGGTACAGTCTACTATGTCTGTTTGGCGTGGTCGACGCACGTGTGAGTCAGAAATTGCACGGACTTGTCCCACATGTGTTACAGTTCGTGGCGGAACGCCCCCTAGGCACAGTTTGCAAGGAGCATCGTTAATATTTAAACATGTGGGTGTTGGGCGGAGGGAGATGGCCCTGGACCCCTACGGGACGGCTTGTAGTAGGCCCCGAGGTACGGTACCGTGACGTCGTCAGGCACGTTAGCAGCTGGTGGATATAGCGATGAGTATGCGGCCGTTCCGCCCAAGCGCAAATTTGCAGAAAATTCAAGAGAATTTTCGCTGTACGCCCGGCCGTTCTCCGACTCACGTCCCTCGCAAAACTGCCATTTACCCGTTGTCCCTTGTTGCAGGCAGAAGGGGGAGGGGAAGTAGAAATTTGCAGTTTCATTCATGGCAGCTCATAGGCGAGGGTTTCATCTGCGTCCTTTAACTTCCGTTCTCAACCCCCTCCCTCCCTTTAAATCCACCACCCACCCACGAGCTCGGATCATAGGAGTTCCCAGGACACCCTCGGGCGATCGCCGGGCGACCATCTCGCACGGAGGGTGTAATGGATCTTGCCTCTTATGCCACACACGCACCCCATCTACCCCTCACCATTTCCAACCACCACTCTACAACCAACAGCTGCGAACACTCGTGAGATTCTGGGAGGGGGTGTCTCATCTGCATTCGGCGAGGGAGGCAACCCAAACAGAACTGTGGGGCCGTGACAAATTCGGGGTTGTTGGCGTTTGCATAACGAATCCCTCTAGATAACCGATATTAGCCAGGGTGGTTGAGGTGGAGAGGGATTTGAGAAGGAGGGGTGCTTTTGGACTTTACCGCACCCCAAACCCCTAAATTTTTTTATACCCAGTTTCACGGTGATGATATGGCAAAAGAGATTCGGAAAGCGGCAAGCCATTGAGCGACGAAGCGGGGAAAAATTTAAATCGGCGTACCTTCCTTCCTGATCATGCGGCAGCTTCTCGTCATTTCGTGGGAGAAGCAGTCAAACGTTCCATTTAGTCAGGATATTTGTTCTTCCCTTTTTATGGGATTGCAAATGGATTTTGAATTTACAACTGTGCTATTAACTCTGTAATGTAAGATGAACTTAGGAAAATTAAAGGCAACTCATTTGAAGATTTGGTTTTATAATTGTATTGGAGAGAGCTTATTAAAGTCCCTCGGTGTTATGCCTGAAGGATTATGAGGGAATGGCTTACAAACTATCTTAGAACCCTTACGTAAACTAACACCCATGCCTTATCTGGGATTTTAACCCAGAACCTCTCGCACAGCAGACCGGGGGCGCACTGACCGACTACACCATGGGAGGTCGGCTTTAGTTTTTTAAATAGAGTTTCTGCTACGAAGGTTAATGTACGGTATCGGAAATGCAGTGTAGTCGAGATTCACGACCCCCTTTTTTTGGTTTTTGGGGGTAAGGATTGGGCCCAATCAAGGGGTTGGCGTAAACCAGAGCCAGTTCTGACTTAACAGTATTTTAAGATAGGTACTGAAGTTTAGCTCTTCCTAATTTGGTCTAGATATGTCGCATGGTGTAGTATTTTATAGAGAACAAACATATATACTTATAAATGTACATACAAACATTGACGTAACAATATCATTCCATTTATATACACACAAGTAGAGCATAGACTCAAAATATAATAAATGCTAGTCTGATACTTAACTAACATTGTTTACATGGGTAGTAAATGGTAAGTTTGCCGGCTCTTAACATCGAGGTCTTGAGAGCCGATAAGAGAGAAGCGAGGTGAGAATAGAGCAGTGTCGGAATGAAATGGCGGGAGGAAACGGGAGACCCCGAGGAAACCCGCCTACCAGCGGCATCGTCCGGCACGGTTCTCACGTGCGAAAATCCGCGAGCGACTCCGCCGGTAACAGAAATATTTTTCAAAGTGTGTATACTTAGGTGTAGCTTTATAACACTTAAGCCTTCTTTGCCACACCACAGATGCGTGTACCACAACGAACGATGCAACCAGCTATATGTCCTGAACACGAGCGAAGTTGTTCGTTGTGAGCAAGAAGGATGCGCTCCACGATGTCTGAGGGCAAACGGGGTATACCTCCGGCGAAGATCNTTCGTTGTGAGCAAGAAGGATGCGCTCCACGATGTCTGAGGGCAAACGGGGTATACCTCCAGCGAAGATATCTCCGGGAGACTTAATAAACTCCAAGCAGAGGTCGCGAGGCGCTAATTCACCCTCGCTTGATTACCGCGCTCCAGCGCTATAAATTAGCGCGCACCAACAGACGCTAACTTTCGCCGCAGCGTTGGTTGGCAGCGCGGGCGAGCGCGCGTTGCGGTTGCACCGCCATGAATGATTACACTGTCCAACAGCCATTTTGTTGCCAACGATTTTTCAACTGTTCCTGGGTAAGTTTTGGGTGTAGAATCCAAAATAGCCATCATATTTCATCTATCAAATCAAGTTTTTGAGATAGGCTATGTTTTCTATTTTTGAAGTAGCTATACACACATTCATTACTTATCACTTAAAAAGTTTCTTTCATACGACTTTCTGGCATGGAGTTCACTTGGACAGTCTCTCTGAAGACTCCAACAGTAGTCGGCCATCATGTGGTTATTCCATCGCCCTTGATATCGATCTCCCATAGTTTTTATACCCTGATGGAATATTTCTCCCTGTTCTTCACTACAATCACCTAGGTTAGGATATGTCCATTTGTGTCTATTGTTCCGATTAATACCTTTGATATTTACGAGAAAAAAGTAGCAGTCATTGTGATGGTTTCGTGGTTCCCTCCAAATCATTGGTACGCCAAACTTCAGGCACTGTCTCTATCCCATAGTCAACTGTCGCAAATGTTCAACACATGTTTTACATACAAAATGTGGAGCACTAGATTTATCCTGGTCTCCCAAATGGATGCCAAAATATGCTAGATAATCATTTTCCACAAAGTGAGAAATACGTTTTCTACTTTTTTTCAAATTGTATTCGCCACATACATAAAAAAAATATGTTTGGATCATTTACACAGCTACGTCTGCTTGTGGATGCCATGGTTTTAGTTCAATAATTTAATACTAAAGAATGGCACAACTCTACTCACGAAAGCTCATTAACATACAGAGCTGGGTAAGGCAGACCTAGACAGAAGGTAACATGAGCCAAGGTTAACGAGTGGTGATGAAGCGGGTATAAGCAGGTCGGTCGAATCACGGGCAATTCCAGGTATATCTGGTTAATTGGAATTTAATTTGAGGTATGACATTTCTATTATGACCTCAAAATATGTTTTTATTTCTTAACTTATGCCTTTTATCAGAAGTAAAATCACTTAGCCCGTATCTCAAAACTAGAGCTGATAGACAAAATCTGATGGCATTTTTGGAATCAGCACATTAAAAAATTTCCCAAATCATTCCTTCGTTTTCCGGCACCAAAAACTTTTTTCGTTTTGTTGGCCAGTGTTATCACGCTCATTGAAACTACGTAGAGGATACTCCCGGGACCACGGATCTGCTCCCATCCTCACGTCATGATACATCATGGTCCGTGAAGTGTAAATAAACATTGTTTAAAGATGCCTCTTTACTAACGAGAGGCAAGGCTAGCTTCAACCCGAGAATTTCGTTGTCAGCTCACGTTGCGGCTCGACTTCATGGCTTATGCAGAATTTATTAATAGTTTTTCCATGTCGTAATTTCTGTTTTAATTTAAAAAATTTAGAATGTTCGAATTAAGAAAATTCACTTTTTACGAGGTGTTTTAACATTTCCGTACGTAAGTTTAAGTACGTGTCATTCGTTAAATGTAAAAAGGCAGTCATGAATTTATAACTGAACATTTTTTATTTCGCTATTTGTGATAAAAACTATATACATTAATTTTTGTAAATTTATGTCTCTATAGCAGGGCAAGATAAATGGTGAAACTCCTATAATCAATTTTGTAATGTTTTACTCCACTTTAACTTAAAATTAGCAGTAAATGAAATAATGCCAAGCCTTAATGGTATCAGGCTGTACTATATCCGGTACTGGATTCTGCAAGTTCTGCAACAGTTGTTGTTTTATCAGCTACAGTACTACGGTAGACGGCATGGCGTTTGTAACGTATTTGGGTCGAATTTGGTACCAGATTTTTTAATAGGAGTTATTCAACTTTTTGCCACAACTTCCATGCCGGCTTCAATACTTGATCAAATATGTCGTATTTATTGAACACCAGATGTTCCAGGTAAAAACTACTTGAAAAAAACTAATAATGATAAAGCCCAAAAATAGATGTTTCCATTTTGATCGCGCGTGAACTTGGTTCATATTCAATCGCAATAAAGTCAAATCATACTGACCAAAAAAAAACATTTAAATTCAGCTCGAAAGTGACCTCGATACTCAATATATCACGCAAATCAAAAATTTAAAGAGCATTTCTTTGAAAGTACATATAGGATATAGAATATATATTAAATTCTGCTTTGCACTGAGATGCTAACATATTCGTAACCTGCTGGTATGTAAGTATTTAAAGGGATGTTTGAAGGTGAAATTACAAAATTCTAGAAATTTATTTTTGCTTTAAGGTACTTATTATAAATAAAATGTGATAAGTAACTGGAATGCATATTCATATTAGATTTCCCCGAATACATAAATTAATTGATTGGATTGAAAACGGCTCATTATTAACGTCCCCGGTGTTATGCCTGAAGGCTTATCAAGGGACGGATTATAAACTAAACTAACAACCAAACCTAACCTAAGAATTGAACCAAGGACTTCCCGCACCCCATACTGTTGGCGTACCAACCAACGTCGCTTCGGGAAGTTGGCCGAATACATGAAAAAATTACTCACATTATATGTTATGATTTTGAGTGTTGGGACGACAATCAAAAGGAATTAAACTTTTTCAGTATATACCGTAAAGTGGGGTGTAATTGAATTGCTGGGGTGAAATTGTTCACGTAAAAGTATTAATGTCAAATATGGTACCTGACCTAAACATGCAAAACTGTCATGTTATCAACCTCACCCTTGCTAATTATTTTCATCCCACCTATGTACCAGGACTTAACACGGGATCATGTGATCAATCTCAACCCTGCTCATCGATTTCACCCCACTTTATGGTAGTATATATAACACAGTATTGTAGCAAACGTACTAATTACTATTCAGCGGGTGGAGGCTACATTTACTGCTAACCTACACTCATATGCTCGCTCGGAGTATGCCTTCTGCTAGTGCTTCAGAAGATGCAATGTAAAGACAATTTTCCATACCAGCTCGCATAACAGCTTGTGCATTGGCTTGTGTGCCAGTCCTTATGCAGGTTGCCTGCGATTAATTAGGCCTTTGTGGATATACTTTTTTTTCCATTTTATAACGTTCTATCACAACTAGAACTAACATCACGGCAGACCACATGACTTTATTCATGCGTTGATCAAGTGTAACAGTTTAATTTTCCTAGGAGCACTTACGGAAGGATTTTTTTTGCGAAAGGTTGATTCCAGAAGAGGCTAATTAACCGCAAATCAGCTATAAGGTATCTTTCAAGAGCTAGTGAAGCAGAGGGTATCGTCTGTCATCGGCTCGGTGCATCACGGATGTACGATAAGACATGCCCGACCGGCTGGGATGTTTCCGCACGTGGGCACTGAACCCACCATCATGTGGTTCGGAGACCACTATAATCATGGCAGTCCTATCGTATTTCACCCCTGTGTACACCAATGTGGCTTAAAATCACAAATTGCAATTTTTAAACTCTCCATTTTCCTTAAGTCAGACTCATGCTAAACCGGTGTTTTGCTGAAATACCTCTACCTACACGAACATGCACAGGTGTCGGTAACGGTCACGTGACTGGGAGCCTCTATTGTTCCGTGTTTGTGACTCGCGCGGTCCACAAGCCACTGCTGAAGTATTGCCACCCGCGCTCTGAAGGAAGTGCATTCATTGTTGGGAATATAACAAAACTGTTCTCCGGAAATCTACTTAATGATAGATTAGAGTGCGGACATATTTGCGAATGTCTGTAGGCACATCTAAAATAGTCGAATTCTAATAAAATATTATAGCAAGACTATTATGTAATAAAAAAAAATACTTTTAAATTATTCAAGCGAATTTATCACTGTAAAAGTTCAAAATGGTGTTTATTTTGGTTATCGTTTTATCTTACATGAGCGTTATTTCAAAATATTCGCGTTTTTGAGAAGGGAATTTGATTAACCTTATGGAAAATATCATTAGGTATTTATCATAATTAGGATTGGCGGTTATGGATAATGTTGTTATTCACAAAATGTAGAATATCACCTTAAGAAGCTGGATGATAGTTGTCATCTGATAGTCACGCGAGCGTCGCGCGCAAGCCACACAGAACCTCATATATACCAGAAGAAAATTACTTTGCACGATATCCGGAATTAGAGGTATCTCCTGGATTTGCAACGAACTATTTTTTTTAATACCTAACATTTACACAGTTATGTGAGTGTTAACACTTCACAATTGGCGTCACAAATTCTACCTGGCAAATGGTGCAATTTCGGTAATTTTTAAATAACTGCTTTGAGAGCGAGAGGTGAGTATAGTCCAATACGGTTACTTCCAACGTTTCTGAAGCCCTGCTAAAGTTCTACATCCATGATATTTCTGCGTCTCAAGAAAACAACGTTTATTCTAGTCTAGAAAATTACACCAAAGAGACACTGCATTCATGCGCACTGAGTGTAATAACATTTTGCTTAAGAACTATTTCTTATTAGGCATTACCAACACACCTATCTTCTCACGGTTTGGTTCATATTAATGTCCAACCCGTTAATATTATCATAGATATCCGAGGAATATTAAAAAATTAAAGTTGTATGTTATATTTTAATCCAATGCGGGATATTTAAATATATTTTAATAATTTCACTTTTCATTATTAACAATATTGTGTACATTATTAATTAACAATGAAAAATATTAAGTGGGAAATTTTTAGTTAAATAAGTGTAAATTATATAAAGACATTTTATTTTGTCCTATTTTTTTCATATTAAACCTTTAATTCCGAAGTAGAATAATTGCTCGATATAAAGTTTAGATACTGGAGAGAATTAAACATTTATTATATATTGAAGACAATATTTTCGGTGTAACTCTCAAATATCCTTCATTAAAAATAAAATTCTCCGTAATAAACAATTGAAAAAATTACTCGCTGTATGTTATATAACTGTAAGTGTTACATTCAATTGTATAAATTAGTATATGTAAGTAATTCCGGTTTATTACCTTTAGATATGAATGAAAATAATTGATTGGTAAAAAAATTACTAAAGCTCAGTTATAATATATATTTTTTCAATACGTTACGTTAACTTATGTATTGAAACGCAAGATTTTATTAGGAGCCAATTTATAAATTAATTTTTAACACTAGCTTTTCATATTATGGCATGATGTGAACACAGCCCGCATGCCCGGTACGAGCATGTGGCGCGTCAATGCCCACTCCTCGCCCGTAAGCGATGCAACACCGTCGTCAAGCAATTACCGTCGGCACGGAACAGAGGTTCTGCAGGCGCGAGGACCGTCCGGCGTCGGGGGCGGGGGAATTCAATTAAGGCGGCGGCGTCGGCCAGCCGCGGGAAATATAAGCCGAGTGCGACGTGGGTTACCTATCACCTAAGAGGCTCGGGGAAGTCCTGAAGAGGGGGAAGCGATGGTGGGGAGTGTCTGGTAGTGACAGGAGGGGGAACCGGTAGGGCGGGGTTTCTCCGGCCCTGGGCGTGTAGCCTGCTTGCCTGACCGTCCGTCGGACGCGAGAGGCTAACTAGGTCTGACGCGCCTAGCTGCCAGGGGGCATCGTAATTTGACTACGACGGCGCCTGAATCGAGTTAGCACCTTCGTCGGCGATACAACACGCCCACTCCACCCTTCTACTTACACACACGCCGTCTAGTCCTCCCCCCTCCTGCTTGCCCACTCGTTACTGGGAAATCGTTTCCAGGAGATTAGAGGAAAAGGGAAAATTTCAGCTCATAATTTTATTTAAAAAAAAAGATAATAATTGGGCTACTTAATTATAGTAATGCATATTTATGGACGTCACCAACCTTTTAATTTATATTAGAGACACAATATTATTGTTAAACATTATTTATAAACTCGTTTGTCTTATTTATAACAGCATGCAGTCACTGTGGCATTTCAGAAATGTCTGATTCTGAAAGGGGTTTAAATGTTCTAAACTATTTATAAACTTTCGTCTAGGAAGCCATAAAACCTATATGGATTACTCGGGGCTCAAACCCAAAATATTGCGTCCATGGCGATATTCATGCCTGCGAATATTCAGAGTCACTGCAGGTTAGCGCCATTACAAAGGGAGACTGTAGGTTTGTTGTGATAAACAACGCAAACGTGATGAACAAAAGCGATAATGAACGGCGTTTTTGAAGCAACCTGTTCGGCTTGCTACGCTACGTTCAGGTGCATCAATTGTTCTTCCCTTCAGAGTTTTAAATGCATTATACCACATCGGTAATGAAAGATTGACTNGTAGGTTTGTTGTGATAAACAACGCAAACGTGATGAACAAAAGCGATAATGAACGGCGTTTTTGAAGCAACCTGTTCAACGGCTTGCTACGCTGCGTTCAGGTGCATCAATTGTTCTTCCCTTCAGAGTTTTAAATGCATTATACCACATCGGTAATGAAAGATTGACTTCCGTTTGTTTCCTCTCCGAAGTGTTTTAAAATATTCCAGCATTATTATTTTTTAAGTGAAATAGTATTTCTTATCAAACCCATCCATGAACTACAACTTATTGGATTTGTGCACTTTCATACATTCGTAAAATCTAATGCGTGAATAAATTACTTTAGTTCCACATTGCTATTACTGACAACTGAGCTACATAATAAAATTAGAAACACATGTTTTACACATCAACGTTTAAATCATAAAGAAAAATATGGACCATATTATTATTGCGAATACTTCCGCTCGGCATTAAAAAGATGTCGCGAAGACAAGAAAACACCACTAAACGCCGTGAGCGTCAATGCTGCAATTACTCGTGAAGCTAAGTCAAATTAAAATCATTCACGTCTCTGAAGGACTATACATAACTAGAGGCTGGAATCAGGAAAGATTTCACGTTCTTATGTACAACATGATCGCAACCATTACCAATTTGATGAACACTTCCTCCACCTGCAAGATGTTATTCTGAGGGACATATAATATCCACCAAAATGATTGTGCAATGTTCTGCATTCAGGATACTTTTCAGGCATTGGCACATTCATTGGTAATGAAAGGGTTGATAATTACTCCCCCCCCCTCCGCCTTGACACCGTGATCTTCTGTTTCCAAATAAGATTAGTAAACATGGATGACCTCCGTTCTTCAACCTTAAACTTGGAGTCAGCGAATGTCACTTCCACCCGATGTCAGTGAAATTACTTTCCCGTGAAATAAATTTGGCATCTGAGACTTGGGAAACAAATAAGGTGCCGCGGTGCGCAGAACTACCATACCGCTTCCCCCTTCCTTAGGGGATCAGGGTACATTTATAGGCGTGGTTTCAAATATGAGAAACGTGACGGACGTTGCCGCTAGCCGGTGGGTTTTCTCGAGTCAGTACAGTTTTCCCCGTTCTTTTATTCCGGTCGCCGTTCCTTGCCAAGGATTTCATTACATGCATATTCTTAGGTATGATTAACATGCATGGTTCCCTCCTCAAAGGCGTGCAATTATTAAAGGCTGTTTGCGGTTACATGGTCAGTTTCAAAAACTCTACAAAGGTTATGATTTTCTCTTTACTTTGTATCCTTTAGCGATTTGAAAAAATTACGTTTCGATGCGCCAAATGACGTTACTCATGAGTCAGTCAAGTGTAAACGTGAAACTGTTAGGAATCTAACTGTGATACCAATATGCCAATTCGTGCTCTAATGTATATTAAGCGAAAAATAAACAACACCAATATGATTTTATATAAATTAAAAAAACTTACATCCAACACAACGTCAGGCGTTCGTTTTTGTATTTAATTATTTCGTTGAAAACTTAACTAAGAGCAAACATGCCGGTGCAGTTAGTGGGCAGTTATTTCAAAAGGTTGATTTTAAAAGCTCTCTCTTTACCGTGAAAATCCTACAATATGTTATTATTGTTATTATTATTACATACCCAGATAATTTTACCTACCGAACAAAACCTCTGCGTCCACCCCTGTTTTCCTAGTTATGACGCTATTGCGCGACAACTGTGTTGGCAATTTTTATACACCCCTGCCCATTTCCTCCCTTCTTTCTCGTCAATTGGCGTAACACCCCAACAATTTATTTTCGCAACCAATTTTTCTGACTTGACGTAATTTGAGAGTTTCTTCTATTTCCTCCTCTCTTTCTTTATTGTTACTCCTCTTCTTCTAAATTTCTCTCTTACCCCTTCTTCGTCAATTCTTTGTCCTAGGCTCATCTCACTCCCCAAACCATGGCCTTGTTGCAAGGATGTTTCCGTAATCTCCTAGGATTGCTGACATTGTAATTTTTCTATATCTTTTGCATACACCAGCAGATTTTCTCCTGTTATCAGCTGTTTATTTGTACGGGAAGCCGTTCTACTGAATTCTGCTGGCGCACTCACAGTTCGACCATTGCTGCAGTTCACGAACTTCTGCAATTTGCGCGTAACGAGCTGGGTTACTTAACACAGTGTCGTTAACATAGGATTGGAAAGAAACTGGAGTTATTTAAAGTCCTTCCGCGAAAAAACAGCACCCTATTTGAAATAATTTCTTGTTACAAAATAATTATAAATATAATATTATTTAGATGTAAATAAAAAAATATTAAAACACTGGTTTGACGAGTATCTAGCTAAGAGGCCAATAATTGAACTGTTTTCGTCTATAGCCCGTTACACATTTAATACAATTTTAACATTAAATTAAGCTCTTAAATATTTTCTTTTAAATAGAACAGTTTCATGTTACAAAACACTGGCAAGTTCTGAAAGATTCTAAATTATATAATTTATACATTATAACAAAACCAAAAACCACTACATTTAACTCCGAAAGCAACATCAATTCTGTACTTGCGCAATACGTCAAAATGTCCCCCCGCGTAATAAAATAGAAGTAATTTTTTCTGCTCTATATCTACTCGCATAATCTGAGACTGGTAATAGAAATAATATTTCAGTAGTGTCCATAGAGTTAATAGTGGAGTGACGAAATGTTATTCTAGGTTGAAACAGCAGCTATATTTCGAATATTTAAGTTCAAAATTTAAAGTTTACCCGAAAATACTAAAAATTAAAAAAAATATCTTCTATTGCTGGGATATTCGTATCTTTTGTTTCAGACAAGATTTATTCCAATAATATAATTGTAACACAGATGAAAGCTAAAACGTTCACGGTAATGGAAAAATGTTAACTATATAAATCATTATTTTCGATCTAGTGAAAAAAATGTCTTGGTATGAGTCTACAGGGGAAGTAGTTTATTTTTGCAACACATACAAAAATAATTATATACCTCACTTTTATAAAAATTATGAAGTTCTTGGATAATAAAACTAAAAATTATATTTATATATTCTGCTGCAGCATGTTGTGAAAACTTGCCGACGTTTAATTTTGGTGTTACGATGAACTTGGTAATTTGTTTCCATTTAACTGTTTTCTAAAAACCATTTTAATCCTTTACTGTGTAGTAAGAGAAGAAACTTAGAAAATGAAATCTTGCTCAATATTCTTAGGAATTTTTCGGTAAGATCGCCTTAGGGAAGTAGTTTCTGATAAATTGGTAGACATTTCTCTGACGCTAATTTTTATTACGCAAATACGTGTTTAAAATCAGACTGGCACTTGGGGCACCAGGAGGGAAATGGCGATGTAACGTTTTCAAGGTGATTAATTCCCCACTTTAACTTCGATACAGATAAAGCGATTGAAACAGATATGGTATCGTTCGATCGGGTTTACATTACAACGTGTGCATGACCTTGAGATAGTACCGCGCATTCTCAAGGCGCGGTACTATGCCCGCGTTGACGAGCGGTAATTTTGGGCGTGGGGGAACATTTCCGGGCAGTACATCTTGCAACTTCGATTTGCTAGCGCGCTGATGTTGGTACCAAACGAAATACCTTTTCAATGTGTTTAGATTTAAGTATTCATTCCTTTCATTTCGTTGTTATAATCCACAGAAAATATGACCTACTAACACAGGCGTATTTACGTACACGCAGAAGTAAAACACACGGTCGTGTCACCAACACAGCCACACCCCTTCTATGAATCGCGGGCATTCACCTAAAACAGGTTTTAAGGAAAACCCATCCATTACCGAAAGAGGATCAGTGCTTAACTGTTTTGGAATAAACACTAAACGGGAACACATTTCGCGATGATAAGATGTATTTTCTAGTGACATTTGAATGTATCACGGTACAAGAGGACGCTTGAAGGAATTATAAGCAAAGAAAGTGTCCAGGCAGTGATTTGCTCGTTTGTAGAATTTCCGAAATGTGTGCCAGGAGCACGCCGGCTGGGGCGACACTTGTACAACGAATATTTACACTGCTCCGCTATTTCGCCATAGTCCTACGAAAGAATCATTTTATTGTAATGGGAAGGCCTCACTGTGAATAAATTCCCATAAACATAAAATCAAGAACAAATTTTTGAGACTTATATATATATATATACATATATATATCGATCTTACGTGTTTTCTCGACTGTATATCTGAATTAAGAAACTCGTTATACCCAGAAATACATTGTTTGATGTGTAGTTTACTAATTAACTGTAATATTACACGGGCGGCGACTGTACAGGCCTGCTTCTCCCTACGCCATATCACGCGTCTTCGTTACCATAGAGACGGCCTGTTTGCAGATGCGGACACGGAGCATTTTTTAGCTAAAATATAATTTAAAGCCTCACTGTCTGAACCCAAGCGCGTCAGCACCCTGCCGTCGAAAACCGAGATAGCTTAGCTGTCCAAAATGTCTTTTAACCAATCACGAGAGCGCTGGAGGCGAAATTACACATCACACAACTCAGCTGCTAAGGCAACGGATAAACCACCTGCTGTGTAGCTAATTCCTACAAAACAAATGATCGTAAAAGTTGCCCGCACACTAGGCGATCTGGCGGCGCGACCCGTCTCCAACGTGACCATAAAACACAGCGACCAGAAATCACAGCGACCAGAAATAACAGTGACGTGTCGCGACCAAGTCTCGCGACACGTTTATAGTTTGACCTATGAACGTGGAGCAAGTAACAGCAGCTTGCTACTTAAAGCGTACAAACAGGAGGAAGAAGAAATTCTGGGCGCATCATTCGTTACAAACCACAGCGATCAAATGGCATATTTGTAAAATTTTACTACGGCCTTAGGCAACATAAAGAAAAGTTTTTCAACTACACGAGGACGACCTTACAGTCCTTTCACGATCTTCTGCTTGCATTGCCAGCCCATCTGAAAGGCTGTGATACACCAATGAGGAAGACTGTATGTCCGGAAATGAAACTGACAGTGACTTTGCAGTGAGTAAAATTATCACTGTAAAACAATAAAAGTCTGTTTGTAAGTACACAGCGTTTGAATTGCGTGAGGAAACATTTTCATGTTTTGAAATATAGTTTAAGTGGTGTTCAATTAGTTTTCTGGGTAGTGAATGAAACATACACATTGAGTACANTCATGTTTTGAAATATAGTTTAAGTGGTGTTCAATTAGTTTTCTGGGTAGTGAATGAAACATACACATTGAGTACAAAAGACAATTTTTGTTTAACACTACGTAGCAATTTCGTTTACACTAACATCAATTTCAAAATATTTGTTAATTTATGGATAGAAGTTCTGTTTCTGAGGTAAATATATTGTGGTTGTAAAGCAGTTGCATTAAAACAATTAATTTAAATATATATATTTTCAATTAAAAAAGTGTAAGTATTTCCGAATTATAAGAGTCCACAGAATCGTTCCTCTCAAAAGACTGTGCAGAGGATTCACTCTCTGGTCGGTGGCGGTTTCACCCCACAGGATTGTCCAATACCGTAATTGTTAGATGCATGCCACAAAGTGTTTGGGTATGTATGGTGATGAATTTGTCGATGGACAGGCAGAGCCATTGACGATCTGTATGTTGGCTGTGGTGATACATAATGCTGCGACATTGGAGATGGTGTTGGATGTGGGCAGGGAGCGTCATATCCTGATATACAGGCAGCGGCAGAAATAACTCCCGAATTTGAACGGCTAATAAAAAATACACAAACGATTCTAGTAAAAATTTTATTAAACCATCTAAAAGAATTATGTTTGCCATTTAGTTTGATTTAATTTTTTTCATTTTTACTTATTCTTTAAACATAATATTTTTTTAATTTTCACTTAATATTTAAAAATAATATTTTTTTAATTGTCACTTCATTTTTAAACATAATCTGTTTTTTAATTTTCACTTTTTAAAAATAATCTCACTCAAATGCCAACCGTCACTGTCTATACATGTATGAATCCTCACTCTGAAATTACGCATTACTCTCCTCGTCATCTCTTGTGGAATTTCCGCGATTTCGTGTCGGATAGCAACTTTGAGTTCATCGATTGTCGTCGGTTTGTTTTTGTAGACTCTACTCTTCAGGTAACCCCAGAGAAAGAAGTCACAGGTGGTAAGATCGGGTGAACGAGCTGGCCACGGGATGTCGCCTCGCAGTGAGATTAAACGCCCTGGACACATTTGTCTTAGAACTGCCGTAGATTCTCTTGCTGTGTGAGCGGTGGCACCATCCTGTTGAAACCATACAGCAGGATTTACACGTTCATTCAGTTTCGGCTCCAGGAAGTTGTGTAGCATCTCTACGTAACGATGAGACGTTACTGTAACTGTTCGTCCTTACTCCTCAACAAAATACGGGCCTATTATTCCAAAGTCTGCTACAGCACACCAAACAGTGACACGTTGGCTATGGAGAGGTCGCTCACGAAGTTGCCGAGGATTATTTTCTGCCCAATATCGAAAATTCTGTTTGTTGACGAATCCTGATAAATGAAAATGTGCTTCGTCACTTGAGAGCACAACTGCGTCTGTTGGAATGTTTTCCAGGATAGCCTGTCAAGATGAAATACGGTTGGCCCAATCACGTTCACTAAGTTCCTGCACAACCATGATTTTGTACGGATGAAAGTGGAGGTCTTGGTGTAAAATTCTTCTCACACGACGATCAGATATTCCCAAGCTGGCAGCGTGCCTACGGGCTGGACGTCTTGGAGATTTGTTAACTGCTTGTTGGAGTAATTGAACGTTCTGTGGAGTTCGAGCGCTGCGAGGTCTACCTGGCGGTGAATTTTTTAAAGCCGAACCTGTGACTCTAAAATTTTTAACCCACAATAGAACGGTTTTCCTGTCAGGGACTGCACCGTGCCGACCTATTCCTAAGCACGTACGAAATAATCTCTGCGTTGTGATTACAGAATCGCCATTTTAAAAATAGGTTTCAAGGACGAACGCACGATGTTCACCACTCCATGCCATGGTGACTACTGAAATGGCAGCAGTGGTGCTGCACTATGACACAACCCCGGGCCGCCTACCACCACTAGCGCCGAGCCCATGGCGGTGGCAAATTCGGGAGTTATTTCTGCCGCTCCCTGTATAATCCACATTCTTCCTGATTACATACGGTATCCCCATTTGAGTGCCCAGATTCTGGAACAGTAAACAGAGACAGTGGGAAATGTCTGTCAGCATCAGTTGTAAGAAGATGTTCTCTTTCATCTCTGCTATCCAACGAAGCTTTCAGGATGCATGCTAAATATGCATCAGCATCCTCTTGCTTCTTCTTGCTAGCCATCGTCATTCTTCCAGACCTACCACTGTCGTATGGTCCTTCCACACCTTCATCGGGGCAACCAATGACATTATCGGCAGTCTCTTGCGTTTTTGTGCCTGTTGTATTGACTTGAGAGGAACTCTTAAAAAAAGATAGCTGACTAGCGTACACATACGGGCTGTAGCGTTGTGTACCTGATCTACTTTTGATGTTCTTCTATCGCCTTTTCCCTCTACCGTAACTACCACACATGTGTTTCCACTTATTTTGAAGATTTGCACCTACGACAAGGGATGCATATTGTAAACTTACTTTTCCGTTACTGTAATTTCATGATTTATACACAGGTACCTTGCTACAGGATGCCATTTGGTGCACTTTAATTACGCCTACCGGCTTGGCTATACTACAGCTGTAGATATAGTTCGACAACACTGTGACGTCATATGGGAAGTTCTAAAAAATTACTGTCCGTCAGAGCTAACAGAAGAGAAATAGCTAGAAATAGTCGAAGGATTATAAATACGCGCAAACCTTCCTTACTGTGTCGGAGCAGTAGATGGTGAGATACTAGAGTAATAAAACCACACAATTCGGGTTCAGTCTACTATGATTAGAATCACTAATTTTCTCTCATTTTCTTTTTGATGTCTGTGATGCTAATTATAGATTTGTTGCTAAAAATGTTGGTGCAAACGGTAAGGAAAGTGACTCTAACATCTTCAAGTACTCTCAGATTTACGACGCTCTGTTGGACAACGATTTAAATATTCCTGAAATCTTTTCTATTTCCGAAATAAGGGACGCACCCATGACACGTGTTTTGGTAGGTGACGAGGCTTTTCAGTTATAAGAGCACGTGATGCGCCCTTATGGCGGTAAGTATTTGAGTGCCCGGAAGAGTATACTTAACTACAGACTGTCCCAAACCAGACGATTCTTTGAGTGCAGTCTCAGCGTTCTGACTAACAAGTGTCATATTTTCCACTGCCCACTCGACGTGAAAAGACTTTTTGCCATCAAAATCATCAAAGCATACCGACAAACGTCAGGAGATGATTCATGATGGTAAAGTAAAAGGGAAATATGTGGGACACTTTATACCTAAACTGTGTATTACGGGCGGTACGAACCCTTAAAAATCGCGATTTTGAAACTTGATTTGCAAAAAAAAAGGTAAAGAAGTAATATGAAATTACTATTCTTAGAATATTGTTTTAAGTTATCGGGATCTTCAACGAAATGAAAATAAGAAGGACCGCCACCCTTTTATAAATTGAATTTTTTCATTTATTGAATACAACTTTCTTACCGCCGGAAATTATGAATATATTATGCTTTTTATTAAGCAGTACGACATAATAAACAAAAGTTTACGTCTGTTTACAACTGCTTACGACCCGCCGTTTTCGTTAAAAACGCAAACACATCTTCAAGTGCTCGGCCCTGTATCGCTACAGCAGCAGTTTGTGTGCGTTTTTAACGAAAACGGTGGGACCTAGGCAGTTGTAACAAGAGGGCCATATTTTTTAATTATGTCGCACTTCTCAATAATCAATCATCAAATGATCATAATTCCTGAAAGTAAGAAAGTTGTATGCAATACGACGGTGGCCACCCTTGTTATTTCCATTACGGAGGGAGGTATTAATGAGGATTTTCTCTTACCTTGAAGATTCCGATAACGTAAAACAATGTTTGGAGAATTGTAATTTATCCTAACTAATTTTCCGATATTTTGTAAAAATACGGCTTAAAATTTCGATTTTTGAGGAATCGTACACTTATATATATATAAGGTTTAGGTATAAAGTGTCTCATATGTTACCCTGATACTTTTTAATTGAGAATAATCCTGTTTATATACTGTTTCAACTATGGCTTTGATAGTTATCAAAATTGAAATATCCTCTTAAGATATTATCCCATGATAATATACGAAGTAGTTCAAATTCTGTTCTTCACTTTATGTTGTTAGCCTACTTTCCGAAGGACGGAAAGGCTAATGAGATCACTTTAGTGTATGTGTGTGTATGTGAGTAGGTGTGTTTGCCTGTGTGTGTGTTGGTCTATGCGTGTGTGGGTCGCCCCACTTCCATTTTGAACGCGTGAAAATAATGTTACCAAACTCGGTATACATAAAGTACTAACTGAGGACACCTTAATTTTATAGTTTCCAGCAACGCCGGACACTTCCTTCCAGAATGGCGGCAATTTTAATATTCAGGGTGATATACTATATCTTGGAAACCATTCAAACGATTTCAAACAAATTTTGTATGATGACAGCGCAAGTTGTAAGAATTAAATTCAGAGGTGAATATTGTTGTTGGTCTGCCATTTTGGAAGATAGCGCCACATGAAAAATAAAGCTTTTACATTATATCTCGAAAACTACTCAAACTTTTTTCGCCAAATTTGGCACTCAAGTAATAATATGATTGGCCAGGTAAACTTAAGTAATTTAACATAACTGGATACTTTTTTCAAAATGGTGACAAAACAAATATTTTAAATTATTTGGTATTACTACTATAGAATTTGACCAATTTCAACGAAATTTTTGCGCTAACAGTATCTATAACAAGCATAATATAAGCCAAACAACAACCACATTTCTCCGCCATTTTGGAACACAGCGCCACATGAAAAAATTATATTTTTTATATTATATCTCAAAACCGGCTAAGCTCATTTTTTAAAAATTTGTCAAGTAAATTAAAGTAAATTAACTTTATTAGGCACTTATTATAGAAATGGAGGCTATACAAATAATTTAGATTGATTTGGTGTAACTACCATACCATTTAACTACTTTCAACAAAAGTCTGTACTTTAACAGTATCTATTACAAGATCAAATATGCATAAAATAGCCACTTTTCCCGCTATTATGTAAGATAGCACTACACTAATTAAATAAGCCCTTGTCTTATTTCTTTGGAAACGATTTACAAATTCGTTAAAAATTTGGCAATCAAGTAGTACTGCCACATATGAAATTGACAAATATGTTTTAAGTATGTCAGACTCTTATATTCAAGATGGCGGCCATCTAGCTAATTTTGTTTTGTAAGTTATATTTTCGAAACCATGCAGTTAATTACAATGCAACTTTGTATGATTGCTGTATATATTACAATGATCTAATATGTAAACAAAATCTCCTTTGTCCGCCATATTGTTAATTAAATAGCATCACTTGGAAAATTTTAATTATGTGATATCCGAAAAAAAAAACTGATTTCTACCAAATTTGGCCAATATTTATCACTATGTTAGTCAATTATAAACTGATAAATTTTGAGAGAACCAGACACACATATTATCTAAAAGGCGGCCATGTTAAAATTTTAACTCCGAATATTTTATCTACGCTAAACTGCAAAACCAATTTCAACTTAACACTGTATGCAGACAGTATCAGCTGTATCAATAAAAATTGTCTATGCAAAGCCTCATTTCTTCGCTATTTTGTAAGATGGTGCCACATGAATTAATACCGTTTTTACGCCGTATCTCGGGAAATAATCAATCGATTTCTTTCAAATTTGACGAAGAATTCGTACTGTGGTTGGCTATATTAATTTATATGTTTTAATTATGTAAGTCACATTTTTTCTGAATGGCATGCAGTTTAATGCAAGCTAGATTAATTTTACGAGTTCTTCTGAACTCGAATCCCGGGTAAGTCACTCATGTATTTTAATTACCTTTTTACGGTTTCTCATATTTCCNTTCAAATTTGACGAAGAATTCGTACTGTGGTTGGCTATATTAATTTATATGTTTTAATTATGTAAGTCACATTTTTTTCTGAATGGCATGCAGTTTAATGCAAGCTAGATTAATTTTACGAGTTCTTCTGAACTCGAATCCCGGGTAAGTCACTCATGTATTTTAATTACCTTTTTACTGTTTCTCATATTTCTGGTTTCATCTCTATTAATCAGTGGCGTGTATTTAATAGACGCTAGATAAGTACTGCTTACCTTGTGCTATTGCTGTAATATATATTATTTCGCAGTCCCGAGAATCCGTATTTATTCATATTTAAATTTCCGCGCGCGTGAATCATCGCTCCCGCGAGTTGTTGAAGACCTCTGTTCCACAAACATATCGCTGTCTCGTACGCACGCTTCACTATACGGCGTGGCGACCAGGATTTCAGGTTACATTTTACTGTGTTTTCGTTTCCATTAGTTCACGTTTTCTCTTCGCCTCTGTTGGTTCCGGTAGCCATGGTAACGTGAAGGTCGGGAAGGGATCGTGTGCCTTCGTGACACTACTTCGGAAATGATCGGCCAAGGCCTCGCTGAAGGCACAGCAACTAACTCTGCGCCAGCGCGCCGGTTTGTTTACGTAAAGGGTTTTTTTGCGAGTGATAAAAAAAAACACATTTTGTTTGCACAATGAAGGTTTATAATGTGATAAACGCGTGTAGAATACAGGTCGTATCAGTATAATGAACATTTTAATCCGTTTTGGATGTGTGACAGCGATGCAATGTCTAGTGTTTGACTGCCATCTCCTTGTAAGGTAAGCTGTGAGTTCCGAAGCTTATGCTCTCCAGGACGGAACGGGACCCTCAACCCGGCACCAGCCAAGCGCACGGCCACTGCGCTATTTCTACTGTTTTGAAGACTGATTTTACTTATTTTCCTTTAGAAAATAAAAAAGAAATTTTTGGCGGTGGGGAGACCGAATCCAGCTCTAGACATAAATAGTGCAGAAAAAAATTTTGTTAGACAATTGTATTTGCGAAATGAGTGGTTGACGGGCTGTCCGTTACTTCGCAAATTATTTTCTTGGCTATGTATCTGTTTTTTTTTTTCAAAGAAAAGTGTGCGGAGCAAAATTGGTTGCAGTATTATGGCAAATTTGCATAAGGCTTTAAAAAGCATTGTTTGTCTCAGATTAATTTCCAAACAATCGTTTTTGGTAAAAACCTTAGGGATAATAAGGATTAACAACTTGCTTGATGAAAAAAAAAAAATATATCTTCAACAACACAACGAACTTGTCAAAAAGAACAAGGAAATTTGGAGTGTATTTGTAGATGTTGCTTGTTATCTAGCAAAACGAAATTCTTTTCAGAGGTCATAACGAAAAACATGATTCAAGAAACAAAGGGAATTATGTGATTGTGTGATTTAACTTTGAAACATCATCTTGAAACTTCCTCAGTTTTTACGGCACTGTCAAATCGAATACAAAATGATTTGATTTCTATCGTATACATTATTGTCAGCGAACGCATGAGAAATGAAATTGGAAAAGCTCCATTTGTTTCTATTAGCATTTATGAAACAACAGATATAAGCTATCAGGCCCAACTTTCCTGCATATTTCGGTGCACTGGGCAGGATAGTAAAGTTCAATAAATATTTATAGGTTTTTTTTATCTATCCGATAATCGCTCTGCTGAGGAAATGTACAACGTTGTCGGTAAATAAGTGGCTGATTACAGCTGCGAGAAAAGACTGGTAGCTGAAACCTATGATGTTTCTGTTATGGCTGGTCATTTAAATGGCGTACAAGCGAAAGTGAGACAAAATTGTCCCCACGTAATTTTTTTATCATTGCACGGCTCACAGGTTAAATTTGGTGTTGTCACAATCTTCATGCTCAATAAAAGAATGCAAAATTTTTTTTAGTACATTGAATGGATTGGCGGCATTTTTTTTTTTTTTGTGAAATTCACAAGACAAACAGAGATTACCACGAGTTTCAGCTACGCGCTGGAATTTTAAGTCGCATTTATTTGGCTCAATGCATGAATACCTAGACGAACTTATTAGTCTGTTCAAGAAAATCAGTGACCCTGAAGAAAAATGGGACAAGGAATCTGTCATAAGTGCCAAATGTTTTCTAACTTTATTGAACTACTTCAATTTCAGTTTTCTTTTGAAGGTTTTTGTCGACACTTTCCCTCATACAGATGTTTTGTAGAGTATTCTTCAAACTAGGCTACGTGACATTGGGCACTGCACCACGAAAGTAAAAAACTTACCTAAACACACTGAAAAAAAAAAAAAAAAAAAAAAAAAACAAATCCGTTTTGAAACTTTTTGCGAGCAAACAAATGATGAAACAGAAGTTGAAGCACAACGAGTTGAACAGGAAACGTTTTAAGAACAGCGATGGTCGGTCGTGATATTAAAACATTTTGTAGGCGTCTGTATTATGAAATTATTGACACAGTTATTCAGCAAATGGACGACAGATTTTCCAGTTTAGAATCTCTTCAGTTTCTAGGAGCTTCTAAACCCAAGCAACTTAAAAAAACTTCAAGAATGCTTTCCCGAAACTAGTTTGCAGTCTGTCGTAAACCTATATGGTAATTTTTTTCATGTTGTTGCTCTGCGAGCACAACTTGTTGCAGTTTATATATCCTGGCAATTTTCAAGCAAAAATGTAAGCAAAGTTTTATTTTCCATCCTTTCTAACAGCTTATATATAGAATATTCGGAAGTGGCTAAGTTGTGCAAACTGACACTGACTATTCCCGCCTCTAGTGCCTCCACAGAAATAAGTTTTTCAGCACTGAAGATAATAAAGACCTACATCCACAGCACACAACAACAAGAAAGACTTTCAAAATTGGCGTTATTGTCCATTGAAAAAGATCTGCTGTGTGACATGCAGAGTGAACAAAACTTTTATGACTGTGTAATACATGAGTTTACAAAGAAAAAGAGAAGAATTGCTCTTACCTACTACTAAAAATGGTTGATTTACAGTTATATAAACAATTCGGTAAATACAATATCCATGATGGCTGTCGTGTTTGCTTCATGTGTAGCCTATAATAAATTGATAATTTTACATATCAATAGCAGTCGTAAAATTTAACTCCCAAATTTTAGTATTTGTAAAAGTGTTATAAATGATTTTTTTTTGTTTAGAAAGTATGTCTGAAAAACTGATTAATTTATTGTTGCATGTTGTATGAATGATATTGCGCCCCAAAGTCATAATTTTTTTTATTGTCTTTTATTATGTTCTGTTCTCATCTGCACATTTAAATTCTATTTTATTTTGAGACGGAACTATATAGATTTGTGCGCGCGCGTGTATATGCGTGTTTATGTAACGACCCTCTCTTGCAGTTTACCCACACAAAAGTTTCACCCCGCCACTGGTAAATAATATTGCTGTCAATGAGATGTCGACGACTTCCTACCATCTAAGCTTTCAAGAACTTCACTAACATTTGCAAGCACCCATATGGAAGGAAAGTAGGATCTTTAGATGTTAGTAACTTCTTGTTTGAAATTCACTCACTTCGAGACATTTCCATTGTTCGTGACTCTCTTTGTTGGTGGCGGAACAAGGCATGGAAACCTCAGAGGAAGAAGCCCAGAGCGGACCATCAGACCTGAATCACTCATTACTTGCCCACCGGGTTTTCCGTCCGCCTTGTATTTTAAGGACCCGTCGGCTATCCTCCGCTCGCGGCCCGGCCAACTGCGAAATGGAATTGCCAGACCTGAAACTCGACTTCCAGACCCGCCCCCCGCTGTAGCCTCGTTAAAAAACTTAATTAAATAGGAGGCGAGGAGCAGAGGTCCGCATGAACTGCGTCTTGCGACAGCGGGGAAGCTTCCGACCACCCACTAGACACGCCTGTGCACCGAGGCGAAATATCCCTCTAGCCACTGTATTAACTACTCTTGTCCATTCCTAAGCGGCAGCGAAGATTAACATTGCCGGTCTTGAAGTCAAAGCCATAGGCTAGCGTGTCTATTGATTGTGTGATTGTGCTATAAAATTAATTCCGCCCGTATTGTGCGATTTTTCAAGTCGAAGTTTATAGTGTAAACGGTTATTAGTTGGTTATTAGTTGGTTTATAATACAAAAATTATCTGTGCTTACGGCTTTGAATAATTTTTAATTTTGCTTTCCTGTTTCGGGGTAAAAGTAAGCCAAGTAACCAGTGCTATGCAAGGTGGCGNTTTGAATAATTTTTAATTTTGCTTTCCTGTTTCGGGGTAAAAGTAAGCCAAGTAACCAGTGCTATGCAAGGTGGCGGTCTTGGCAAGTTGGAACGAATTATCACATTACAAATTATGGTAACAGACAGACTGTTCGTGTGTTAATGATAAGTATGAGTTAATTGGCTACAATCAAACAGAGAGATTAAGAAGGGCGTTAATTGGAGTAGAAATATACATTATATATTGCGCTCACTGAGAAAAAGGAAGCATAATTGTGGAGATAGTTTACTGCTGTCCATGATGTCAAATTTAGAGAACACAANCGCTCACTGAGAAAAAGGAAGCATAATTGTGGAGATAGTTTACTGCTGTCCATGATGTCAAATTTAGAGAACACAACGCGACATATGTATGTCCTAACGTGCTTGTTATGGGAGATTAACCACCTTGAAAAATGAGCACTGTAATTAGTTATTTGCAAAATGTCAGGAAATATTTGAGCGCAATATAAACCTTATACACTGCTCACTAAAAGTTTGGAATATTGTGAGATATGGCAGTTTGGGTGGTAGGTGTTATGTAGTTGTTTGTGATCTGCAGAGAGCGCACTAACACACTGAAAGTAGTGCGTAGTGTGGTCTCATTGCGCACGCGTAATGTACTATATTGTTACGTGCTCGCTGCTTTGTCCCTCGCGAGCGAGCGGAAGTGAAGAACAGAGTATTTACGCGACAGCAGCGGCGAGTCACAAGCAATGTTTGGAAGGGCAGGCGAGCGATAATCCAATATGCGCGTACCTTGTTACGAAATCTTGTCACCGTGATAACTCGTTTGGGGTTCGCGCGCTCCTGACCTTCGGAAAATTGAATTTCTGCGTTTATCTAAAGAATTTTCTGGAGGTTTTCTGACGTTGTTTCTCTCAGCATGACTCGGAGTGTGTCGAACTTTCCAGGTCATGGAGGCGAGTATAAAAGCGCCACACAGGCCTCTGGGCCGGGAGTTGTTGAGTGGAGTGGAGAGTTAATGTGCTTCGGGAGTCAAGAGACGACGGGCGATGAGAGAAACGAGTAGTTGTAGGTTAAAATAACCTGATATCCCCATGCATAGCACATAGTATAACACGCAACCTGCAAAACAATGTCAAAAAAAAAATTTATGCAATTTTTTTTCATTTTAAAGGCGAACTATCAAGGATGATGTATTTCATTGTAAAGTAATCTCATAATACGCCACTAAATATGCATTAGTACAGTAAACACTTTCGATAACTGAAAAAGGGAGACATCATGGTGTATATATATATATATATGTATATATATAATCATAGTTTCCTAAGTATAGATTTTGAAGGTTCATATTATTCTTGATTATAGAGGATAGTATAAATAGTATTGCTTAAAGACTTCACATAAAAAAGAAACACAATTAATTTTAATAACATATTATAAATCGGTAAATAATGTATCTATATGTCCCATTTTAGCTGTACAATGTGATGTAAACTTGTTACTAAGTTAACATAATATTTAGTTACAGGCTAATGTAAATATTACAATTCTCATAAGACCACAATTACCAAAAAGTCGTGGAAAATATGGTTAACCGATGTACTGTTCTAGGTGGAGGAAAAAAATTGTACCATGATCAATACACGAACATTTTATTGTATACTAAACTGGCTTTGACTCACGCAAACGGTGATAACTCGATTATAATGATTGACGATATATACTGATAGATAAACGTGAGATCGTCCCGTTACCTAAAATATGAGCACAATAAGGTAACCAATTTCCGGTGAAACAAAATTGCTTCAGACATTAATGACAATAATTATTAAGGTTTCGAAGTGTATTTGCTTTATTTTTTGAAGCAACTGAAACAATTAATGCGTGGATATTAAAAAAAATATTAAAATAAAATTTCAGGAAAAAATGTGTTTCCAGGTATTGAACGTTAACACCCACTTTGGCAGCGAATCCTCGAAAGTAGTTTTTTTGTTTTAAGACTTATTAGAGACACAAAAATATAAAATTTGTTAAAATTTTTTTTATGTTTTCTTTTCCCTATTAATATAATGGAGTAGCTACTGAAGTTACAATGTCAACTTCACGTCTCAGAAATATCGCAGTCAGTTTATTTTTCCATGTATTCTTTTTATCGCGTGCACCGTTGTGTTATCTATTACGTTAGAAGTAGGGATACGTAACGAGTAAAAAGTAACTGTTCAATAAACCTTGAACGAACCACACCAAACACAGAAAACCAGATGTGTTCATTACGAAGTTTTACGGTCAGAAGTAAACNTAACTGCTCAATAAACCGTGAACGAACCACACCAAACACAGAAAACCAGATGTGTTCATTACGAAGTTTTACGGTCAGAAGTAAACACAGAGTACCAGACGTGTTCATTACGAAGTTTTACGGTCAAAAGTAAAATCCGTCTCTGATTTTTCGTTTCGCAAACGTTTTCCGCCTTCCACGCCGTTTCCTCGCATCCTCCTTCCCCCACCGTGCTTCATCCGGCCGTCGCCCCACACCGTTCCACAGTGAGTACGAGCGTATAAAACTGCGCGACAAATTCGCCCGGCTCTTGTAAAACAAGTCGGAATTAGAGTGTTGGCAACACCCCTTCCGGGCCGGCCGGCAAAGGAGTGAGCGGAATAGGAGGGAGGGAAATTTGTCACGCAGCCACATTAGCAGCCGCAACTTTCCCTCCCGGCACGAACACGAGGAGGAGGGGTAGCATGGCGTTTGCAATTTCTTCCCCTAGCTGGCAGGCGCTTGAAGGCGGTTATAGCGTTAATTTATCAAAAGCGCCGCTGAAGTTTATATGCGGCGTACCTCGGCGAGGGGAACGGCCAAGTTTTTTTCCCCCTCTTCCTTTCGCATGCAGTCGCTGCAGCAGCAATACTCCCGCGCTAGCTACTCTGCGGGGAAAGAACAATTTTTGTTTTGTTTAATTTATAACTTCGCAGTTCGCTCTGTTTTTTCCGTCCATTCGTTACCGCCTCCGCAAGTATAACTCAGTTGTCCGGGGAAGACCACTCGCGGACAAATTACGCGTCCCGCGGTAACAGATGTCGCGCGGATCTCCACGACGTGAAATTTCATGAACCTGTTACGTGAAAGGTCAGAAACTGACGACGCGAGACCAGACGGCACATGCAATGCTCAAAACTCAAGAGATAATTTTATTTATACAACTACTAAAACCTGCACGAATTTGGAGTTTCCAGACAAGAAAAACACTTATTCTTATTACATATTAGTAATATATGTTCAATATACAGGACAACTGGGAATAACACCAACAAACGCCTAAGGTTTAAAGTAGACGTGAAACTAAGCAACTTTCATTAAGCGATGATTGCTACGCGAAAAATCAGCACATGACTAGATGTCACACAAGATCTGAAATTTTGCCCGTAAATGTGGGCAACTTGTCTTGCGGAATGGATGCTGCCTAATTTATTGATGCGAGGTTAATTTGTCAGTGAAATAAAGCTGTATTTGAGACCATGCACGTAATTTGCCTGTTGAACAATGTAACAATAAACACACTATTGTATAGAATGCTATAATAGGTGTTCGAAAGTCCTTCCACCATTCCATTCACAACACACGCCTCACAATGACACACCTTGGACGCACCAGGTATCTGTTGAATCTCTAGGATTGCAGCTGACATAATGGCGACAGGCTCTGTCTTCGGGTTTACAGAAGTCGAATAAACAAGTGATTTCATCTCACGCTACAGAAATAAGTCAAGCCCGCGATAGGTCTGGTGACCTTGCAGACCATGGCCCTCTGACCACCTCGCACTATCCACCGATGTCCGAAAGTAGCGATAAGGTACTGTCGTACATCGAGGCCAAGTGTATTGGCGCATCTTCATGCTGAAACCACATTTCACCGCAGTTGTGAAGGGGGACATCTTCCAACAGCTCTTTCGATGTATCTTGCAGAAACTGCTTACACACAGAGGTGACAAAAGTCATGGGATACCAATATGCAAATATACAGATGGCAGTAGTATGGCGAACAACATGTATAAATGGGCAGTGCATTGGTAGGGCTTTCATTTGTAGTCAAGTGATTCATGTGAAAAAGGTTTGTGACATGATTATGGCCGCACGGCGGGAATTAACAGACTTTGAACGCAGAATGGTAGTTGGAGCTAGACGCATGGGGCATTCCATTTCGGAAATGGTTAGGGAACTCAGGCATAACCTCCCATCATGGACAACGCAGTAGCCGACCGCCTGCACTTAATGACCGAGACCAACGACGTGTGCGCAGAATTGTCAGTGCTAACAGACAAGCAACACTGCGTGAAATAACCGCAGGAATCAATGTGGGACGTACGACGGACGTGTCCGGTAAGACAGTGCGGCGAACTTTGACTGTACTGGGCTATGCCAGCAGAAGACCGTCTCGAGTGCCTTTACTAAGAGCACGATATCCCATGACTTTTGGCACCTCAGTGTAAACTACCGCATATAGACGCATTAAAAAAAATATTGTGTTGCAACCACAAAATGTATTGTTAGTATTACCTTGCCAAATCAATTTTCTGGTTAACGCTAAATTATTTACTTGTCAGTATAATGTAAATGAGGAGTCTGCATAACGGGTTCCGGAGTAAGAGCCAGGCGCCGGCCGGCCTACCTGTTGCGACGTCACACAACCGCCATATTGGATCCAGGCGACCTCTGGCCTTGACCTGCGATCTGGGAATTGACCCTGTACTTGTAACCACGGACGACCTGAAATACAAAAAATCAAAAAAAAATGTTTTTCAGAAAAATTGTAAAATCCCAAAAAATCTATAAACAACTTAAAAAATTTTAAAAAATTAGTTTATAAAATTATCTAAAAATGTATAAGTAGGAGGTAAGGAGTTCTATGACAGGTGTATCTACTAAGCTCCCGACACGACTGGTCCTCGCCAGGTCAGCCAGTGACCATCTCGTCAGCCATGTTAGATGTTGATGACCTTTATATTGACCATCAACCTTAACCTCAAATGACCTTGAAAAAAATTCTAAAACCATCCCCAAAAAAAAGTTGAAAAAAATTTAAATAAAATTAAAAATCCAGGAAAAACTTACATTGATGATTACGACCACCATGTTGGTTGCCAGTTACCATTACCCCGCCCCAATGACCACGAAAACAAACATTTCAGAACAAAATGGCAAAAATTCGAATAAATTCGTAAAAGTCGGTGAGCATATTACGTTATTGACTACGAGCCTCATGTTAGATATGGATCACTTTGATCTAAGACCTTGACTTTGACGCCGTTCCCATTACCTTAAATGGCATTAAATCCCAAAAAAACGCAACATTGTTTTAAAAATTCCACAAACATTTATAAAAACCAATTAAAATAGTTTTAAAAACGTAAAAATTTTACTTAAAATATGTACTTAAATTTTTGTATAAAAAATGTAAATTTTTGATTTTATGGCTTAGAGTGGATGGGTGACTGGGGCCAACCAGCTGCCATGTTATGACGCGACGCAACCACCATATTAAATCCAAGTTACCTTCACCTTGTCAAATGGCCGCGACCCTATGTCAATGACGTTTAATAAACTTAAACCCCAAAAATTAAAAAAAATATCAAGAAATTGTAAAAAAATTTATTTTTATAAATTTATAAAAAAACTCACATTTCCGGAGGTTCCCTCAGTACCATTTCCATAAGACGACTGACCCACACCAATGTTTCTCATTGTTTGATCATTTGTATTTTCGGGTCGCCACCCAACAGTGTTTTTTATGGGTTGATTTCTCACCCTCGTTGGACCCGCCACCAATGTTTATTATTGTATTAATATTCCCCTCCCCTACAATCTCACCCATGCTCATTCTGTAGACCAGGGCTGGCAAACCTGTATACATCTACGAACCACTTTTTCCAAAGAAATTTTAAATGTGGCCATGACGTGCCAACAAACAAACTTGACTTACCGCTGTAATTAGAGACATTAATAGATAGACGCTCAAATCGTTCATTACTGACGATTTTTCATACAAAAAATTTCAAAAGGAATGAATGGCACTCAATTGTCTCTGAGTACGGTGGCTAGTGTTAAATGAAAAAAATAACTAAATTCTTCCACATTAATATTCTTTATATGGAACCAGAAATAAACATTTTTATATTTTTATTTTACATTTTTATACAGCAATCAAAACATTAACACTTTTATGTTTATTAAATTTTAAAAAAATTTGTGCGACTTTTGATGTTGCAAATTAGATGACAAATAATTAATATCAGGTTAATACTTTGTTACTTTTAGCAGCATGCAAGCTGAACTGGGGTTATCTGTTAAACCGTTTCTAAGCGGGTTTTTAATGTTATTTATTTATTTCTGAAAATAATGACTCACAGGCCTAAGCAGATGAAAATATTGTCAAGATAGCAAATGCCAGCTACTGCAGACAGCTATATGTCTGGAATTGAATTCAACGTTTCCATAATTTTAGTATTGGCATTTTTGTTTATATTGCCTGATAGTCTTTCTAATTCGATTGATTCCAACTCTTGTTTCGATAAATTTTTTTAGCCCATATTGAAATGCACTGGACATGAATCAGCTGCATCTCAAAATCTTCGATTTCTAAACAATCAAATTAAGACAAGTTCAGTTTATCAAATGAGGTCACATCAGGATATATAATAAATTTAAGTGTTTCCAATAACTCTTAGAACTGAGAAAACCTCGATGAAAATTCTTTGATTGTAGAATTTATTACCGAAGAAAACTCTTCAGTGACTCTTGCTTGCTTGATCTAGTTTTTCGTGTATATCTAAATCGCCAGTAAATTTTTTCAATTTTGGGAAATACTTGTAGTTTTTGGAAACAATATCTCTACTGAAAACTTGCAGTTTAGCCTCAAAAGTGCGAATTAGATCTAACATAATGATAACAGTTTTATTTGCGCCTTGAAGCTTTACGTTCAAATCATTGAAATGATGGCACACGTACGTAAAAAAACATTAATTTTGCAAGCCACGTAACATCCATAAATTTTGGATATTATTCAATCTTTCCCTCATTTTGTAAAACCAGTCTGATTTCTTCCAAACAATCAACAAATCTCTGATGCACGTGGCCGCGGCACAAACAGCGAACATTGTTATACATCAGTAAGCTATTTCACACAGAGTTGATTTCATCCAACAATTCGTCAAACTTTCGTTTATTTAAAGCCTGCGACGATATGAGGTCCACTATTTGTGTGACTACGGCCATTATATTATCAAGGGAGGCAAAACGAACCTTTGCACTTAAGACTTGTTGATGTATGATGCAGTGGAATTCAATAATCGCATGTCTTATGTGTGTTTGAAATAAACTGATGAAACCATTTTTTTGCCCACCATACTGGAAGCAGCATCAGTCGTTATCGAAACAATTTTGCTTAAATCAATTTCTTTCTCAATAAGTGAATTTCTAACAGCCGTACAAATATCTGTGCCCTTAGTTGTTGTTGATAATGTTGTAATCGCAGTTAATGCTTCCTTGACGTCGTTTGCTACACAATATCGTGCAAAAATAGCTAAACGAGCAGATTTAGTTACATCCGTACTTTCGTCAAGGCATAGCGGTATAAAGTGAGAGGACTTGATGTAGTTTATTTTTCGTTATTTTATATTTTCCGCCAGTTTTAGGATTCTATATTTTACTATGTTTCTAGATAAAGGAGTACATTTGATGCGCTGCATTATTATTGTTTTTTTTTTTTCAAAATCTTCAAAAAGTGATGGGGCGCATGATAAACAGGCATCCTTCAAAAATTCACCCACACCAAAGGGTTTACCATGCCGGGCAATGACATTTAGAGCCGAGGAACTTGCCGCACTGGTACGACAATCCTTGCTAACGTATTTATCCATTGATGTCGACTGTTTATTTATCTCTTTAATTGCACACGCAAAGAATTCCTTTTGCTCTGGTTCGCTTTTTTGACAAAGTTATTTATGATTTGTTTCATAATGCCGTTTTACAGACGATGTTCTATATACCACTGTCCAAGAACATAAAACACACACAGCTTTATCACCTTTATTAATCATGCCATATTTATCAGTCCACCAAGCTCGAAGTTCTCTATTACACTTATCCAGCACTTTTTGTTTTTTGCCAAACTAGCCATGTTGAATAATACTTGTAGTTGTAAATATAACTCAAATGTTAGCGAAATTAGTTTAAATTAAAAACTATGCGTAATTGCAGTTGACGACGTAAGCGTTCACAGAACAAAAACAAACAAGTGAATAGTTAGCTTCCCGCCACTCCCCCCCCCCTTCCACGATCATTGCTCCCTCTCACTCCCAGAAATTCGAGCGAAACCTCTGTCTCTCATTCTCTCTCCCTCGCAATCTGTTGCATTTACGTGGCACCGATAGCCCGTTCACGAAGAACGTTGTTACTTTAACCTCAAATGTAGGCGGAAAAAAAAAATTATTTCGATTAGATACCTAAATTCTTTAATTAATGCCGTGCCCAAATAATTTTGTCAAATGCCATCAATAGCACGCGTGCCATTGGTTCACCAGCCCATCTATAGACTATACTCCACACACCATATACAATTGTTCGTTTGTCATTTGCTTACTTTTTCATCACGTAGGTGATGCTAGTGAATTAATCATCGATTTCCCCACCAGAGGAGCTGTCGATTTAGCCACCGTCTTGGTTGTTGTCGACCTTGACCTTGACTCCATTTACACAACTATAAAAGTAAAGTAAAAAGTACTGTCCATGCAATTGAATCTGTGTTCTCCTCCTAGGCTAAAAGGCGTTTAGGAATATTATTCCTGATCTTAGAGAAAAGCGAATAATCAAACCGCCTGTTTCGCCTTATGCCACTCCTGCATTTCTCGTGTGCAAAAGGGAGCCTGGCCAGTGCCGCCTTTTAGTTGACTATCGGCTGATAAATAAGAAAGTTGAAGTAGATTCCTTTTCATTGCCTTCTATTGAAACGCTTATTCAGTTTATTGGCCAAGCTAACGTTTTTTTTTTGTCATGGACCTCAATTCAGCTTTTCATCAATGTGCTCTCCGCCCTAGCAGTAAGAAATGCACCGGGTATGTAACTCTTTGAGGGCATTTACAATTGGAGAGAGTCCCGTTTGCACAGAATGTTGGCGCTCAATGCCTGTCGCGCATCTTACATAAGGTCCTATAGAAGAGTTTCACTTTAAGTTCTTGGAAGATATTTGTATTTATTCTGATAATGAAGAGGAACACATCAATCAGCTAAGAGCTGTTCTTTCGAAGTTAAGGGAGGCTGGTTTCACCTTGATTCCTGAGAAGGTTGCGTGGGTAAAAAGAGCAATAACATTTCTTGATTTTATTTTTGGCCAGGGGCGTATGGTCATGGATCCCATCAAGATTGCTCCCATTGTAAATTTCCCTAACNTCTTGATTTTATTTTTGGCCAGGGGCGTATGGTCATGGATCCCATCAAGATTGCTCCCATTGTAAATTTCCCTAACCCCCAAAAATCTCAAAGGGGTAATGAGGTTCATAGGAATGTTGAGTTATTTTTCTAGGTTCGTCGAAGGTAATGCTAAGTGTTTTTCTCCGTTAAATACTTTGAAGAAAAAAGGGAGAGNAGTTATTTTTCTAGGTTCGTCGAAGGTAATGCTAAGTGTTTTTCTCCGTTAAATACTTTGAAGAAAAAAGGGAGAGCTTTTTGTTTGTGGTCAGCCAGAAATACAGTCTTTCAACAAATTAGTATTTCTCACTCCCCCTGTGCTAGCGCTTCCTAAATTTAATGGCAGGTTTATTAAAAGAAAAAAAAGGGGGGGCGGGGTCAGCCTGAGGCATCAGCCAGGGTTGGTTGAGCGTGATCTCAAGACTGTAGGAGCCACGGCTTCTGCCTGCGAANGGTCAGCCTGAGGCATCAGCCAGGGTTGGTTGAGCGTGATCTCAAGACTGTAGGAGCCACGGCTTCTGCCTGCGAAAGTAGTTTGTTTTTCGGGTTCTTGCTGTGCAGTCATGGTTGCCTGCAACGTTTCGAATTAGAAGCGAGGTTTTTCTGCTTTCGTAGCTCTTTTCCTGATAACGTTAAGATTTTTTTAAGAAATGTTTTAAATTAACTCCGTCTACTTTTTACTTGGGTCGGTCAATAAATTTGCTCAACCTGACTAAGAGATTCAGGTACGACGCTTAACATTTCAAGTATTCATCGATGNGGTCAGCCTGAGGCATCAGCCAGGGTTGGTTGAGCGTGATCTCAAGACTGTAGGAGCCACGGCTTCTGCCTGCGAATGTAGTTTGTTTTTCGGGTTCTTGCTGTACAGGCATGGTTGCCTGCAACGTTTCGAATTAGAAGCGATGTTTTTCTGCTTTCGTAGCTCTTTTCCTGATAACGTTAAGAGTTTTTTTAAGAAATGTTTTAAATTAACTCCGTCTACTTTTTACTTGGGTCGGTCAATAAATTTGCTCAACCTGACTAAGAGATTCAGGTACGACGCTTAACATTTCAAGTATTCATCGATGTGGAGGTGAAGGAGTAACGGAATTAAATGTGAAAATAAATGGGCGTTTTTAAAGGAAACAAAATTCGAAGAAAACCCCCTGCCACGATGTTAGGTTCATTGTATAGTCAATCTCGTATTAGAAGGCCATATTGTGACAGTCAGTGAGTGGCAACTTGACGTATATGAAAATAAACAAAGTGCCATTTACAAAATCCTGTATCGGCTGATGCATGAACGAACAGAACTTAATATTACGTTCGCTATTCTGAGAGCAGTGCCAACGCACATCAGACAAGCAGAAAATACGCGGATAAGAATGAGATCATAGATTAATTACTACATTTTGTTTTACGTGGTTATAAAACAGCAGTTTTTAGTTTTAGAAACTAAACTTCGTTATAAAATAGTGATGTATAGGTGTTCAAAATGAAACGCATTATAAAACTACCAGTATAGACATGAAACGCGAACCCGAAATTTTTTTCACGTTGTATCCCGCCCTCTCCAACCCCGCTTTCCTTACGTGCTTGATATTAATTCTAAAAGCATACAGAAATATTGCATAATATTATTGAATTATATTCTCTACTAATTTGACGAAATATATATGAACTACNCAAAAGCATACAGAAATATTGCATAATATTATTGAATTATATTCTCTACTAATTTGACGAAATATATATGAACTACGTTTCTGTCCCAGCCAGTAATAGAACAACAGTCTACTTTACAAAGACGCTATCTATTGTCAAAATCCTGTTGTGCGTGCCATCTATTGGTTATTTTACGAACTATACGCCATATTGTTCTCCGAAAACCCATTTCCTTGTTTCCTAAGAAGTGGGACACCGCACTCTCGCCGCAACAGCATGTCATACCTGTAATGTGTGTTGCACTCACGTCATCCCGCTGCCCCCCTCTACACGTTCCTTCCCTTCCAGTTACATAACGTTTACGAACCACCCTATAAACGCCCTCCAAACACAGTTTCGAAGCCTCTCTCGCCACCTGCCGCGCCACCAAAATAGTTCACAAATTGCCGCACGAAGCAGCACCTCCTGGAAAACATCGTTGCCATGTGGCTGATCAGCTGATGGTGGAAGAATACGTAGTAAGATGTAGTCAGATGTAAACAGGGGTGCTACTTTCGCCGAGCTGTCA
Organism: Clitarchus hookeri; assembly: GCA_002778355.1. Classification (NCBI taxonomy): domain Eukaryota; kingdom Metazoa; phylum Arthropoda; class Insecta; order Phasmatodea; family Phasmatidae; genus Clitarchus; species Clitarchus hookeri. The sequence goes on along the minus strand of NQII01004737.1, from coordinate 19,421 downwards.
AAAAGTGGCCTTCTTATATAAGATATACTTTAGTCTAATACTGACTACACGGTTTGAATTTACCTCGCATCCTTCCGAATTGTTCTGTTTGTCAATACAAGCTTAATCTTGTATTTTTAGAGTAAGTTAATCCTAAGATGTATGAAACTTCGAGGAAAGTGTTGGTGAACAGACTTCCAATTTAAATGACTGATGCCGTAACTACAACTTTTACAATAATTTTCTAAGACTGTTTTACATATGCCACTTCTCTGCTATGTAAAAGCTAATAAACAACATTTTCTCAATGTTGGATGGATAAAAACAGTCCGAAATGAAGAAGTGACATTCGTTTAATAGTGGTTCACAAATTGCCCAGTTCAGTTGCACAAACCTTTTACAATACATTTTCTTGATAAAAATTTAACCTACACAATACATTGCAGTAATCTGAGGTCTTCATGGTGGCCTTAAGTTTTTGCATACGCTCTCACTTATTTTTGAATTAAAATAAAAGTTATTTCAGGCATACTATTTGGTTTCTTCCATTTTCATTTTCTATTCCTGTTGAAAAGACCATTTTCCCTTCACACAACGCTCATTTTAGCAGCTAAAATGCAAAAAGTTGCCGCAAGCAATCACGATGAAACTTTTGCAAATAAAAGGGAGATCGGTGATGATTACAAAAAGAAATGTAAAAACTTCTGGTTTTAAGAATGAGTTGACGGAAGGTAACATTGTGAAAATTGGAAATCGAAACTACGGATGTTCCATTCGCANTCTGGTTTTAAGAATGAGTTGACGGAAGGTAACATTGTGAAAATTGGAAATCGAAACTACGGATGTTCCATTCGCATTTGGTGCTGAATAGGATGTCTATCATTTTTGTTCCTCTCTCCAGTCTCGTAATGAGGAGAAAAAAATACAGTTTCCAAAGAAAATGTACAGCGGGCAGTATTATTTCCATCTTCATTTCGAATGTAATATAAAATNAAAAAAATACAGTTTCCAAAGAAAATGTACAGCGGGCAGTATTATTTCCATCTTCATTTCGAATGTAATATAAAATTTTTGTGCAGTTACAATGCGTAGAATAAGCAACGCTTAACGGTTAGTAAAGTATGGAATATATGGTTTATAATTTACTAAAGCTGTCTGAGAAAAATTTTTTAAAATGTTAATTACCTGTAAATTGAAATACCTTAAAGTTGATAAAACATGATAATAATTTTGGTCTTCTTTTAAATAATTGTACGAGTGTGTATGAATGTGTTATTTTTTGTTTAATATACTAAACTGTAATAACTTATTTTAGTTGCATATAACGTAGAGAATTACATCTCGTAAAATAAAGGAATTATGTTTCTTAAGGTTTAAGTGTGATTTCATAATAACTTGGATACAAGGAATACGGCACATGTCAGAGTTTATTCCTATATGTAGCTGAATAATGCGTAATGATATGGAAAGACGCTAACTACTTAGGGATTTTTAAAGTGCTCAAATAAAACTGCTTTATACATAAGCCTCCAAACGTTTAGTACAGCTTAAGTTATTAATAAAAATCTTTTTACCTATAAACTGTTGCACACTTTTGAGCAATTTCTGCTTTAGAAAGTTTCAAAGACCGAAAAAATGTTTACCTAGCCTAATTTTGCTATAAATGCCTATTTTTAAAAAGCGAAAGCGCCTGAAACTGCGCGTTTATCGTTATTGGGTTTTGAAACTCAGGCAATAAGTATTTAAAGTATCACAGGTTCGCGTAGGTTTACATCTTTATACGCAGGCCGAAAATTTTGTTGCAACTGCCGAAAGTGTCGCAAAGAATTGTCGACGACTAGAAAATAGCACGCCGCTTGCACGTGTGATTTATGAAATGACATAGAATTGCAGATCTCCAAGTTTTACGAACTCATTTGAGGNTATGAAATGACATAGAATTGCAGATCTCCAAGTTTTACGAACTCATTTGAGGAGAAGTAAACCTTGAAACCCCGTGAAAATATTTAGTTTATGCTTTCATTTGACCACAACTCGTCAGATACATCCATGACGTCTAATTTAAACAAATAACGAAACATAAAGGAAAAAAATACATAATACTGTGATAAATCGTCAAGCTACCAACTAAACAAACAGCCCATAAAAAACTCTTACGTGCGCTCGAGTGCAGAAATGGTTGTGGAATCTAGCTTGTTGTCCAATGAATCAACGTAATTTCCTAGTGTCTACATAATTCGCGGTATCTTTACACTTTCTGAATTTAGCCTTTTGGAAAATAACCCCGTATATGACGTATTTTGTGGTTTCCTAAACATGTCATGCATTAGAAATATTTTATACTTCTGCTTACATAAATGTAATAACTAAAATACTTTTTTGTAAGCAGAAGTATAACATATTTGTCATGCATGAAATTGAAATTTTATTTTATTTGATTAATAATTATAAAATTTCATCTATGAATATTAAACATAAAAAAAGACGGAATACACGTGTGTTGGTTACGCCTAGTAAGTAATTGTTATCGTGAAGAATATTATTTAACTCGGTGCGTATAAATGCGGCCCGTTGTCGCTTTAGTGTAATTTTGTAGACCTGGTTAATCTTTGTTTACTGGAGACGGTGGTACAGTCTAGAAGTAGAGCTTAACCAGGGCTTCACAAAAGTTAGAATTAACCTTAAATATATTATAATGCATGTATCTAGATAGACCTTAGCGTTCGGACGCGCAAAATACGCCCTTGGGAAGCGTTAGAAAACGTTACTCTGAACGTGAATTTTTTCTTTGGCTGTCACAAAACAGTTTGTGTAAATGTTTTACTCGCTCATGTCAGTGTCCCAAAACTGCAGAGTAATTGCACTGAGCATCTGACGAGAGTAAAACCTTAACACGCATAATTTCAGCGAGTAATGAAGGGTAAACTGATGAGGGGCGGGAATTTTAGTAAAATTAAATAAAACTAAAAGGAAATGGAGGCATTATGGTTAGAGACACACGCTAGAATATTAAATATGTCAGGTAATAAAATAAGTACTTTGATTAAATATATTTCGGAATTAGCAATGGTTAATTAATGAGTACGTGTTTGTTAAAACAGTATACTATTCGCATCATGCTAGTTCCAAAACCACGTTTACTCTTGCTTTCTTCATCTGTTTCTCTATGTTACATTTACTCCACTCTCGGAGTAACGTTCTGTAACGCCGCCTTGGTAGGCGGCTATCTAGTCCATACAATTTTTTTTCCCCTAATGTAAGTCAACCGCTTGTGCACTGTGGGCAGCCTAACCTTGAGGCGGTGGCCGAAAGCCAAACCGAGCGCCGTGGGACGTTAAGGGTCAAAGGGTGCGGGCGACGACGAAAAAGGATGCTGAGGGCAGATAAATGGGCTCGCGGTCCACTTCCGCCCTTTTGCGGGACGTGGGCGTCCTCCGCCCTTCTCACGCGGTGCCATTGTTGCCGTTAATAACCTGTGTGTTTGAAGGGGGGGAGGGAGCGGGAAAGAGAGACGGCCGCCCCCGCGGCAGGACAATGGATGCCGAGTGACCCGGATGACCAAAGTGGGCGCTCCTGTACAAACACAGTCGTCGCCTTCCAAGGTCCAGGGGCCATCGTAAAGGCAAAGTCTATGTTTGCCACGTCTCCAACATAATTTCAATAAACTTCCCGTTTCGAATTTGTACGNCGCCTTCCAAGGTCCAGGGGCCATCGTAAAGGCAAAGTCTATGTTTGCCACGTCTCCAACATAATTTCAATAAACTTAACATAATTTCAATAAACTTCCCGTTTCGAATTTGTACGTGTAAATGGCATTCAAAACGACCCGACTCTCAGAGTCTTTACGCCAGAAAAGTGCCATCGGATGGAATTCATTTGGGCGTGAAGTTAGCATGTAAACCCGTACAGTTTTTTAATTGTATCGAAACTAAAATGCGCGCTCTCAAGAAGCTATAAATTTCCTACATGTAGATATTTGTTATTCATTGTTTCTTTTTTTGTTGGGCTTTTGCGTTTTATCGTCGTCACATCAAAATAGTATCGAATTATGGCATGCATATTTGACCGAAAGGAAAGGAGTGATATTTTTATTTAATTCAAGCGAAAATAAATTTTCCTTTCGCCAATATAAACACGCATGTTAGCCACAGTAGGATTTTGAAATTGATTTCAATTGGGATCTATAGTGTTCATGGGGATGGGCGCCGCACTTATTCGGAATTGAGTGTGTAAAAGCATGGAAACGTTTTGAAAATTACAAATGATGGGGGTGTGGGGAGAGGGGGCATCGACGAATGCTAATATTTGGAGGTGAATATTACTTGAAAATTATACCCGAACATGCTATTCGAGGAAGGAAACAACGGTGTAACGTTTGCAGAGTGATATATTCCGACAGTGTCACTTCGAGACTAATAACACTACTGAAATAAATATGGCATCGTTCTGTTGGACGTAAGACTATAATCCAATCACGGTTACTACGCAATTTTCTAATGCCCTGTTTGAATTTACTATCAGGATATTCCTCCGCCTCGTGCAAACTAAGCTTAACTAAGTCTAGAAATTTACGCTGAAGGACAACGCAACGAATTCGTGCGCACTCAGTTGTAATAATATTATGCATGGAAACTATTTCTTACTAGGCGCTACAAACACATACCTTTCTTAAGTGTTTTTATTCACATTTGTTAAAAAGGAAATATCTCAAATTATAAACAAAAAGTAGATAAAACTTAAATTTAACGGAAAATAAGGTACAATTATGTCGACAAAGGTATAAAAAACGCTTGTGATACATGGTATATTTAGTAAATAACTAAATACGTAATACATGGGGTGATTTCTATTAGTTTGATTTGAAAAAAAAAACGTGATGAAACCGCGAATAGATTATACAATGCGAGCATGGCCTTGAGTGGGCGTCTGGCGTGCGCGAAGTGCAGAAGGGGGCCCGCGTGAAACCTGGCGGCCATTTTGGGGAACATTTCCGGGCAGTACATCTCGCCACCCCGATGTGCTAGTGTGCTGAGTTTCGTGCCAAGCGAGATGTATTTCTTGATTTATCGATTTCAGCCTTGAAAGCAAAGTATTAATTAAATTAAATTAATTTCGTACCCGTATCACGAAAAAAATATTAACCGCTGACGCAAACGTATTCACGTAAAACCCACGGAAGCCTTCTAACGACGGAATAGTTGCGACCTTTAAAAAACGAAAAAAAAACCTACTGTATTGAACAAAGGAACGTAAGAATTGGTTTTACTGTTCGTTGTTAAAATCCTATTAACATCAACGAAACGAAGTAAAAAATTGTATACAGAAAATTAGTATGGATTTTTAATACAATTAAAATTAATTCGAGGTGTTTGTGCTTGCAGTGTGTAATGCTCAGTGTTTTTATTTACATATATTTTTGTTTACTACCACTGAGACGTGAAACACGCGTATAAATTCCATTTAAATGCACAGTTTTTAATAATGTGAAATTCCTATCCTTGCATTTTATATTAATTTTTTATTTCTCATTCTAGCCCTTACACGTTATATATAAATATAAATTAATATTTAAATCAATAAAAAGAATAATTATGATATGCGACGCAATCTAATGTAAAAATAATTAACGAAATAATTGTATTATATTGGTAATTTTTTAATGAAGCCATTTTGCAATTTTGTGCTTATTTTATTTAATAATTAAGTTTTTATGTGAAAAATATTAATGTTAAGTTATTTATTAAAGCTCTGGTATTTAAAGAAAATCTGCGTTATTATTTTCGTATAATATAAAATAACATAAAGTGTTGAATTTGTTGATGGATTTTTGCTCGATAAAATAAGTAAATCATGTTAAAATTTAATTTTTTGATACTCTAATAAAAATTTAATTTTAAGCTGAACTNGCTCGATAAAATAAGTAAATCATGTTAAAATTTAATTTTTTGATACTCTAATAAAAATTTAATTTTAAGCTGAACTTCTACAAAGGTAGGACAATCTTTCCTTTTTATAAAATACAAATCACAGCAAATAATAGTTTTACATCGCCTCGCCGGATTATATAAAATCCGATGTAATAGGAGATAGGTAGCTGATAAACGAACCACCTCATGTTGACCTGTAAAACTTATTAGAATGTTCAAGAAGAATTATAATAACTATTATTATTCTGCTTCTTTANAAGAATTATAATAACTATTATTATTCTGCTTCTTTGATGTGCAAATGAAAAATAACGTATATCCGACTTATTTAAAATTAGGAGCCCATCTAAACAATCACATTTTTAATAGAATTATAATTATTCATTGTTTTTCTCAAACGATTTCCTTGGTTTACATATTTTATAAAGCTGTAGGAGATAATTTATATTACGTCTAAAAGAATGTTATTTAATGAACATGAATAGTTAAAATTTAAATTCGTTTCCTACAGACTTTCTTGAATACCTGGTTGGAATATTATGGGACATGTTTGCTCCAGTTTTATCGGGATGGCTTTTGTCCCTCATCAGATGTTAAGGTGCAAATTGCACCCATAAATTGATAATGGCCCACTTGTAGGCGCCCCAAAGGCCCCCGAGCTCTGTGTTATCGCAGGAGTTATCAGGTAGTTTCGCGAGCAGTTAACTGTCTGCGAGGAAATTTACAGGCTCATCGCAGGAAGGGACGCGGATGAAGAGAAATGACGAGGTAAAATATTTCAAGGAAAAAAACTTCTAGAAAAGGCGTGCCAGCGGAGAGACTAAATACAAGCTCACGGTCGCATGCATGGTAATAGGTTCATTAATATTGGATGCTGCACGGGCCTGAGCAAAAAATATATGTCCCCGGAGGAAGGCTTTCTTTGTTGATCTCCGCTCTTTTTCAGCTTTTCGCAGAGTAAATAAACATTTTTAACGTTGAAGATACGGCGGCAGAGTACATGCACAATAAAAAAAAAAAAAAAANAAAAAAAAAAAAAAAAAAACTGCGTTCAAAATACTACTTGCAACTACCAACACGAACGAATTCCAAAATTCAGATTTAATTATAGTAGCCGAGACTCACTAAGTTTAAGGAAAATTCCAATGCATTATATCTAATGCTTTAGAAGCTACAACCTTGGTAAACAAACATATAACATGCTTTTTTTTAAATTAAAAATCTAATTGTCTGTGGATGCATTGTTTTACTTAAGATATTTATTTCAACTACGATTTTCCTCGGTTTGTGAAGATGTAACTACACATTCCAAACAAAATTACAATAGATCATATGTGTGTAAGAAACGTTATTGTGAACGTAAATTTACTTTCCGATATTTTACTGCGCTCTGAAATCATTTCATTATATAAACACTTGCGGTAAACTTGATAATAATTTTATTAAAACTCATAATAATCAAGAACTACAGAATTTTCAAAACTCTTAACATTAAAATCATAACCATATAACTGTGGTATTGCCCAATTTAGAAATTGTTGAACAAAACTTAACAAAGGAATGAGGTACATAAAATAAATATTACAATATCTTGTCAATTATTAATTTAAAACATATGTCTACAATGTTACGACTTTCATCCAAACTGAGTAGATTTATTAATTCATTACGTAGTTCATTTTCTTGAAGAAAACATACAATTTCGTTTGTTTTATGTTTTAGTGAGTTTTGGACATCACTATTAACTTTAAACAATGAGTTTAAATACGTGAATATATGAATTTATTTACTTCTGAACCACCATTACGTAGCAATTTTGGAATTACTTTAAAAAAAGTGTGAACGAATTTTATCGTAGTGGAATTTGGGCGGGTTTTGATAAACTACTCTTAATAACCTACAGAGAAAATAAAATTCGCTGTAAGATGTCGATAATTGTGGTTATGTTGGTCAAATATCAGAGAGTTTTGCATTAGACAGGAGTACTGATGACGGATCTTAGAGATACAATGTGCATCCGCTTGTAACATTGATGAAAAATACAACGTTTAAGAACGTGTCCTTGTTGTGAAGCTTATTTTAATACATCTTGCTACAGCAAATATTACAACCCGCTTCTGGAAGTAACCCGTTTATTGCAGTATAAAGTAAAAGCATATTTGAATATTTTGAGCGAAATTTTACTTTTCCATGAATATTTACTGAGAAAAAAATAATTATCAGGTACTGCGTGTGATAATAATCCATCAACAGCAAGATGTTTAATTATATGTCATTTGGGAGAAAGATAGCAAACTCATGTTAGAGCGAACACGAAAAAATTTTCTTGAATAGGCTGGTAGACATAAAGGATCGCTGAACACTTTACATAAATTCGAAAGGAATTAAAAAAAAAACTGTTGAAAATCTAAGAAAAGACAATCTTAAATATGAGTATTTGCTACGTGTGCAAATTTTTTTTTGCAAGACGGTTTTGTATCTATGAAGCTATTTGTCATGGCGTAAACGCTTTTTTTTTTTTTACACTGCGGCGCAATATATTTTACCTAAAATACCACTCTGGCAGGAGATTGGCCCAGACCGCTGACAACACCCATTTTCTTGGATTGCCTTTTCTGGTCTTCTTTACGGGGTTACAATTANTATTTGCTACGTGTGCAAATTTTTTTTTGCAAGACGGTTTTGTATCTATGAAGCTATTTGTCATGGCGTAAACGCTCTTTTTTTTTTTTACACTGCGGCGCAATATATTTTACCTAAAATACCACTCTGGCATAAGATTGGCCCAGACCGCTGACAACACCCATTTTCTTGGATTGCCTTTTCTGGTCTTCTTTACGGGGTTACAATTANGAGATTGGCCCAGACCGCTGACAACACCCATTTTCTTGGATTGCCTTTTCTGGTCTTCTTTACGGGGTTACAATTATTATCAGTTAACTTCAGCTAACTCTTAATTTAGATCCTACACATTTTAAATTAGAAATTTCCCAAGGGGGAAAGCTGGACAAATAAAACTGCCTGCCACGTTTTCCTCAGACTTACGCTACCTACTTCAGCCAAATTTCGGGACAACATTTTTAAAACACTTAACTTTAACTGTGTACTCCTTTAGGCGGTCGCCAAAATGTCACTTGATTTACGTCACCTGTTTATTGTCGAAACTATAAAATGTACTCAAAATATGTTTACATACGAAAAATTAACGTACAGAGTGGACAAGGACGGAGTTACACTTTAAAAAGTCACACGCAAGCTATGAATATTAATTTGGAGCCCTCTAACATCATAAAAAAACTATGTTATAAGATTACGTTATTTAAAAACATAAATTCTGGGGCACAACGCACATTCACGCAGAACTTTTCATAGCAGTCGTTTAGCCAGTCTTCAACGTACTTTCCGCTTAATTTTGAGGCTGTTTTTTTCTCAATCGGCAAAGCGGGCCGCTAAGTTATCTTAGTCTCTCGGGACAGCGGAACGCTACTTCGCAGGTTCGCTGGCGCGTGTAGTTCAACTGGAGGTCAACGATTTTATTCACGTACGCCTGAGATTAAATTTATAATCGTCCGGCGTTCCCGTTTGATTGGTCTTCTTTGTACTGTGATATAAAAAGGAGAAANCCTGAGATTAAATTTATAATCGTCCGGCGTTCCCGTTTGATTGGTCTTCTTTGTACTGTGATATAAAAAGGAGAAATAATTGTTTCCTTTTGTTCTGAATTCGAGAAGTTATCATTAAAACGGTATAGAACGGAATTTAAAGACAGAAATAAAAATTAATGATGCATATATCTATGCAATACTTTTGGAGTAAATTCTAAATTTCAACCGTTTTTGTGTATTAAACGGCATGGAAANAGAATTTTTTCTTTTGTTCTGAAAGCGATAAGTTATCATTAAAACGGTATAGAACGGAATTTAAAGACAGAAATAAAAATTAATGATGCATATATCTATGCAATACTTTTGGAGTAAATTCTAAATTTCAACCGTTTTTGTGTATTAAACGGCATGGAAATGATAACCAGTAATTTCGTCTTCAGCTCCGGGTGGGTTATAAAACCAGGTGAGTGAGAAAATTTAATAACATTTTTATATTAATACATCACGCTTAAATTAATGTGACTATTGGAAACCATAACACTATTTCATGAGACAATTTTGTATAGTATCAAAAACGCGTCACCAAACGTAAACGGCATATGCTTTCATAAATCTATTTGACTTGCCAGAAATGGTTCATAATTATGTATGCATTATAATAAGGAAGCTATATATGAAAAAGTGTGAAGTTTCGAAGTAACTATAAGGGGTATACTGATGTTCTATACATCATATTAGCCATGTTAATTTAAGTCGTTCAATTTTTTTTCCTCGAAAAGACGCTAGCTAACATTTACTAGGCCCGTGTTCGAATGAGTTTGGTAATAGTTACTATTCTAATAAATTGTGAAAGATTTTTATTAAAACATCAGGACAGACGGCTGTTTAGTTTGCAATGCTGCTATTTACTGTGCAACACTGCTCGGCTAATGAAACATAATTATTAAAAAAAACCGGTAGTTCTTTAGCACAAACCCCATATCTTAACAATACTATGTTAAAACGATGTTCAATAAAGTCATATTAAAAAATTTATCGAAAATAATAAAATAATATCTAAAATATAAGGAGTTGCCTATATAACCGATGAGCCTAATTTCCTCTACGCAAAGGCAAATAATTTTTGCGGAATTTCTTAAATGGTTATTACTGTAGATGGGCCTTGACATCTCGTTGGCTGTGATATTATTAGAGATGAAACNAGTATCAAAAACGCGTCACCAAACGTAAACGGCATATGCTTTCATAAATCTATTTGACTTGCCAGAAATGATTCATAATTATGTATGCATTATAATAGTGAAGCTATATATGAAAAAGTGTGAAGTTTCGAAGTAACTATAAGGGGTATACTGATGTTGTATACATGATATTAGCCATGTTAATTTAAGTCGTTCAATTTTTTTTTCTCGAAAAGACGCTAGCTAACATTTACTAGGCCCGTGTTCGAATGGGTTTGGTAATAGTTACTATTCTAATAAATTGTGAAAGATTTTTATTAAAACATCAGGACAGACGGCTGTTTAGTTTGCAATGCTGCTATTTACTGTGCAACACTGCTCGGCTAATGAAAAATAATTATTAAAAAATAACCGGCAGTTCTTTAGCACAAACCCCATATCTTAACAATACTATGTTAAAACGATGTTCAATAAAGTCGTATTAAAAAATTTATCGAAAATAATAAAATAATATCTAAAATATAAGGAGTTGCCTATATAACCGATGAGCCTAATTTCCTCTACGCAAAGGCAAATAATTTTAGCGGAATTTCTTAAATGGTTATTACTGTAGATGGGCCTTGACATCTCGTTGGCTGTGATATTATTAGAGATGAAACCAGAAACAAATGCGAAACTAGTGAGAAAATAATAAATATGTACGTGCTTTAACCAGTACTCGAACCCAGAACGCCTCTTACCGTAAACTGGCGTGCAACCAACTGCATCCTCTTCGATTGTAATTACACTAATGTCGTGGAAGTTTGGGTTTACCGACCTACAATATTAACAGGTATACCATTTTGAGAATAAGTATTAAATCATATAAATTTACATTCTCTACCGTAGCACTACTTGAGTGCAAAATGTATTGGTAATAGTTTAATTGGTTCCCGACACATGGCATGTAAAGATTTTTTTCATGTGGTGCTGTCATAATTAAAGGCGGAAAAAAATTGTATGTATTTGCACATTCTATGTTTGTCATACACACTGCTAACTTATTAAGTTCGGTTGAAATTATTTGGGATTCATGGCGTACTAACATAATATAATTATATTAATTTTAATTTTAAAATGTGTGACTACTTAGTGGATAACAAATGTATAAGTTGTCGCCTGAGTTTGGTATCAGTTAATTGTTTGCAGAGAGAGGAGTAAATACTAAATTTTTCATTTGTTGCTGTTTTCCAAAATGGCGAACAAGAGAGTTTATGTAATTTTGCGGTGTCTTGGGCCCAGCTAGCCGCAAATGTGATTGGTGTGAGGTAAGGTGCTATAGAGGGAATATCTCGGAGTATCCGTAATGGAATTGGTGGGCGCAACCTGGCAATACCCACCTACGATTGGGTTTGGATCCTACTCAGGGTAATCTAAGGTCTGTATGGCTTCCCTTCTGNTGTCATGTGTTGCTGTTTTCCAAAATGGCGAACAAGAGAGTTTATGTAATTTTGCGGTGTCTTGGGCCCAGCTAGCCGCAAATGTGATTGGTGTGAGGTAAGGTGCTATAGAGGGAATATCTCGGAGTATCCGTAATGGAATTGGTGGGCGCAACCTGGCAATACCCACCTACGATTGGGTTTGGATCCTACTCAGGGTAATCTAAGGTCTGTATGGCTTCCCTTCCGCCAACGACGATCTGGAGATCCCTTGGATATCTGCCATAATGACTATATGTCGAACTAAATGACTCCAATGTAAAGGCCGAGAAAAACGCCTCTCGAACCGAGAAGCGGTCGCGTCTAGTTAGGGGATCACAGGTTTACCAACCGAGACATTAGACTGGCACAAGCCCTCGTCAGATTGAGTTTATTGCAACAATTTTACAGGAGCGGAATTGCTGTACAAACCGTGTGTTCGTATCCAGGACGGCCACCAGCAGTTGCCTCGTAGAGAAATCCCCGTCGTGCCCCAAGTGAAGGTACTCAAAACTGGAGTGTTATTGCACCAGAAGGATCAGTGAAGAAGGTTGCANTAAAAAACCGGTGTGTTATTGCACCAGAAGGATCAGTGAAGAAGGTTGCAGGTTAAACGACTCTGGTCTGATATGCAATATAATTAATCGTTTGTGCCATGAAAACATGAGCAGTGGAAAACTGTGATGCGAATGGGCTTGACTTGGACGATATACAAAATGCACACGAACTCTCTCTAACGACGTGCAATAGAAATTGCATTGATGTGCCGTNTCAAAACTGGAGTGTTATTGCACCAGAAGGATCAGTGAAGAAGGTTGCAGGTTAAACGACTCTGGTCTGATATGCAATATAATTAATCGTTTGTGCCATGAAAACATGAGCAGTGGAAAACTGTGATGCGAATGGACTTGACTTGGACGATATACAAAATGCACACGAACTCTCTCTAACGACGTGCAATAGAAATTGCATTGATGTGCCGTCGAATGGCGATACGAGCATTGTAAAACAAGGATGCCGCATAGGGTTAACATGACATGCACGAAAGTCAAATACACGTGGTACGCATAGCAATAACATTCGAGGTGCGAGCTACACCAAGCCGCGAGTCACCTGCCACAACTACCTGTCCGTAGCGGACGTACACCTGGTCCGAAAAAAGGAGGACACTCCGGGACTCAACTCCGCAGGTGGTCGGAACGTGTTCGACACTGCTTTCCCCATCAAAATACACGTAGCTCAAACACTGTACCCCGATTGGCCGGGATCGGTGCCTCACAATCGAGGCAGACACACGTATTTTGCAAAAAAAAAAAAAAAAAAACCCTCAGGAGAACCTTGTGGGCTGCAGTGGTCTTTGACGGCCCTGCCTACCACGCCAACAGCCGCTAACTTCTAATGGGGAACCAATGTTAAACGAAATTCCTTCTCATTGCCTCAATTTTGAAGATAACTGTTTCAAACAAAAACATTTTGACGTGAATTCCTCAGTAAATCTAATATATAAAATTCTCCCGTCACAGTGTTAGTCACTGAACTCCTCCGAAACGGCTGGACCGATTTTTATGAAATTTTTTATGTGTACTCGGTAGGTCTGAGAATAGATTTATATCTATTTTTTACACCCCTAAGTAATAAGGGTGGCCACCCCCAAACAATGTTTTTATTGTTTGAACAAAATTTAAATTTTTTATTTTTTTATGATGTGGCATCAAAAAATACATACCCTCTTAAATTTTTACCCTTCTACCACCAACCCTTA
>NQII01004736.1:177030-193690 GCA_002778355.1 Clitarchus hookeri | reverse complement strand
AACCCATGGAATTATCTAACTATACTTGGCCCTCTGCAGGTGTGCAAAATGTTGTGGAAATTAGCCATATTATTCCACAAATATGACAAAATGATCAGTTTACTCACCTGACACTACTTTGCAAAATACCCTGTGAACGAGTATCTCTGTGTGTATATAGGTTGATTTGTACTAGAGATATGGTATAAAACCTCAATTGATCATGTGACGATCTTCATAAATGGAGGGCAAAATGTTTATATACAAGCACATTCAATTATTGGCATAGGTAAAATACTAAGTTAAATGTATACATGTTACATAGTTTCGTAGTATAGCACACTAAGTTAAAATGTTTGTATATGCGCAATTCGGAAATATTAGACTTGCATATTTAAAACATACCTATATATTAATACAGCCTACCACAGTACATCTTCTTCGCCAAATCTGAAAGTAATCGGTTCATTGTTTCCCGAGATATGGCATAAAAACAACATGTTTCATGTATGGCTATCTTACAAAATGGCGGAGAAATGAGACTTTGCATAGAAATTTTTTTGGCCACAAGTGATACTGTTAGCATACAAAGTTAATTTGAAATTTGTTTCGCAGTTTCGTAGATAAAGAATTCGGAGCTTTAATGTTTAAATGGCCGCTGTTTTGAAAATATATATTTCTGACCCACTTAAAATTTATTAGTTTACATAGCCTGCCTTAGTGCTAATTGTTGGCCAAATTTGGTAGGATTCTGATTTTTTTCGGAGATCACATAATTCAAATTTGTCAAGTAGTACTATTTTACAAAATGGCGAACAAAAGAGATTTTGTGTGTACACATTTGATTGTTGTAATATATACAACGACAGTACAGCTTTTTGAAATTAATTACATGTTATCAAAGATATAACATACAAAACTAAAATATATCTGCCATTTTAAAAATAAGTGTCTGACTTACCTAAACACATATAATTTAACATTACCTACCGCATTACTACTTGTATGCCATATTTGGTAGCAATCAGAAAATTGTTACCAGAGCTATGACAAAAACTTTATTTATTCGTATGGCACTATCTTACAAAATGGAAGACAAAAGAGGTTCCGTGTAGGCACATTTGATGTTTGTCCCAGCATACAAAGTTAAGTTGGAATTTATTAAATGTTTTCGGGGATATAGCATACCATGCTAATGTATCTAGAACGCCGCCATTTTCAAAATAATTGTGAGACATACCAACTTGAATTATGTTTGTCCATATCAACTGCGGCAGTACTACTTGTTTGCCAAGTTATTTAGGAATCTCTCAAATTTTTCCGACAAATTACACAAAATTTTGAGTAATTCATATCTTTGCTATCTTACAAATTGACGGCAAATGTTTAGTTTTTTGGCTTATTTGATGGTTGTAATAGATACCGTCAGCGTACAAAATGTGGTTGAGATTGGTCAAATGGTATGGTAGTTATACCAAATAACCCTAAAATATTGGTATGGCCGCCATTTTGAAAATAAGTTCATAATAGTATTTATTTACTTACATTTACTTGGCCTATCGTAGTATTACGTACTTGCCAAACTTGAAGAAAATTGGTTGTGTAGTTTTCAAGATATAACGTTAAAACTTTATTTTTCATGTGGCGCTATCTTCCAAAATGGTTGATCCATGATAATATTTCCCTCCGAATTCAATGTTTACAACTTGCACTGTCAGCATGCCAAATATGGTTAAAATCGGTTGAATAGTTTCCGAGGTATGACATATCGCCCTAAATTTTACAATGGTCGCCATTTTGAAAGTAAGTGCCTGGTGTGGTCTAAAACTATTATGGTCAGGTTTCCTTACTTAGTACTACATGTGTACTGAGTTTGGTGAAATTCTGTTTACACGTTCAAAATTTGAAAATGGGGGCCACACACATGCACAAACACACACACAGCCACACACATACACACAGGCACATATAGGAAAATGGTCTCAAAAGCCTTATTTCCTTCGAAAAGTAGGCTAAAAAATCACTGCTAATGACTGTGTATACGCTACCGTATACATACTGACACGTAGGTCTCCATATATGTTGTTAGCATATCAAGGAAATATTTCTAAGCCTTGGCGTTGTATTGCGAGGTAAAACAAGGAGTTAATTTACTTTGTACAAATTAATTAAAGCACGAACTGGCATACTAGTAAAACCTTTTTGTTGCTAATATTTCACGTTTTCACTTTACTGATGCATGAATAAAGTTATTAGGCCATATCAATTGTAATTTTACAAACAGAGGCAGGATACTAAATGAGGAGAAAAGCATTTCTTAAGCAGGACTTTCAAAAGTGCTCACTTTACCATGAACAGGCTATGCACTGTTAATAGTGGACTATTAATACATTCACTTGATACAGTAACAGGAAATTTTAAAAAAGTATGCCTTTATAGCCTTTCCAGTATGTCGCATAAACGTTAATGCTTATTGGTAAGCACGTGGTTTGAACGTAATGCACAACACGCCACCCCTCAGATAACAAGCGCCATTATTAACATTCCATATTCGATATTCTTTACAAATCTTTGCGATGAAAATTTATAAGCAGACACAAAATATCAAAGCTAGACATGGCATAGAGAAATATTAACAATTTTTTTTTAATATGTACTGTTTCAATTATACCTGTATTTTCGCACGTGGGATTGACGTTATTAAATAATTGAGTAATATTTTATTACTGTTACAGATGTGAAACCAATAATGTAAGAAAAATAAGTTATATTTCGAAATAACTGTTAAGATGTTCCCCATATCTTCACTAGCTTGGATTTTAAATATTGACTCCGAAAAGTTATGGAGGAAACTACGTAAATGCAAGAAGGCAAGGATACTTCCCCTNTCGGAAAAGTTATGGAGGAAACTACGTAAATGCAAGATGGCAAGGAAGGATACTTCTCCCTTGATGGGTGTCCAGATCCACCCGTGTGGGTGACGATCCCACAACACATGCAGACACGTTATGTCACAGTTTGCACTGGACGGCCTCTCGTCATGGCTTCACACGCCTCTTCATTACATGTCATCTGCGCATGCTCCAGTTAACGCCTCGCTGCAGTGTGCCCGGCTGATGTGGTCCTTACGCCGCACTCTCCGAACCGGCTCTGTTAAGCTGGGTTCACAACCATCCGTCGCACCTGTCAGTCGCCCTTCCGTTCAGTCAGTCATCCGCCTGTTGCTTCTTACGTCGGTTCAAAGCAACAATACGTCGTCCGTCAGTCCTTCTGTGCGGCTAAATTTCAGTGTGACAGCTTAACATAGTGATCTTTCTTTAGTTGGAGGTGTATTTTGGTTGGAAATACATTTTCAGGGAGAAAAATTTTGGGGAGATAATTTTTTTTACATGATAATAAATTATCCTGAATTATTGTTTACATTCTACGGAATGTTGTCAGAAGGCGGTGGCTCATACATCGGTCCGTCAAAAATTGAAATTTGAGAAATATCTGACGGATTGGCGGATAGAAAAAAAGTAGCCCTGCGATTGGTTGAAGATCACGTGACCACCAGACAGACGGGCGACTCGCGGATGTGACGGATGTTTGTGAGTCCAGCTTTGCCCACAGAGAGAATGTAGGGTAGAGTGCGCAGCAACCGACCTCCGTGTTCCGACATTAGACTGCTTCATTGCCAGTTACACTGCTAAAACAAACGTCGCGTCGTTTAGCTGCTTCTACACGACGCCAAACAAATACCGCACGAAACCTCGCATGCAAACTCCCATGCGAGAATATCGAGCAAATTCCATACGAAACGTGTTTACAAGCACAGAAAATACTTATGAAGAAGAATTTGACATTGCAAGAGGGTAGTTGATGGGCCCGTTCATTTTAGTTAATAGCCGCGGTATTCATTTAAAAGTTCCTGGAAATTTAGTTTTGTTTTAAATTTGTGGATAGTAATTAATGTGAATTAGCGTTATTCATCTCTTACAATACTAACAAAATTCAACATCTAAAAATTAGTAAACATTCTTAACCGCAGTACGTTTCGCCATTTTCCACTTTGCAAAACTTTAATGCACGATTTGCTCCAATCTCTCTGGTTGATAGGCAGTTCGTCACGTGACCCACCTAGAAGGACNGCAAAACTTTAATGCACGATTTGCTCCAATCTCTCTGGTTGATAGGCAGTTCGTCACGTGACCCACCTAGAAGGACCAATAGAACTGCTTGTTCCGTGTGACTTGCATCAGAATAAAGGACATGTTCTTACTCCTGATCTCGCACGAGATCTGCCACGTGCGTGAAATTATCTTACGATATTTAGTGCCAGGTCTGTACCTTGCACGAGTTTGGCACGCATGTTGCGTAACGCAAAAGCTGCTTTAGCGTTTCAGGTTAGAAAACAGTTTGTGTAATGAAGTGCTTCGAAATGTTTTGCACTTCCTTTGATCACGTTTTAATGCGGTTAGAATAAATTCAAGCTAGACAAAATATTTCAGTCATATAAATGGGTGGGTCTGTTGAAACACCAAAAACGTACACGTTTATCACTGCGCTCTACATTCGTATCAAAGTAAAACCACCCATTTGGAATGAAATTCAACTCCTCGAATTAGTGAAAATGGCTTCATTTAGAATCGGTGGAAAAGCATTGGTTATTTCCGTGTAACAATTTTTTTTTATTGAATTAAGCCATATAATTACGATAAATAATTATATTTTCGACAGACCTTATTGTGCAATTTAACGCAATTTAGAAAAAGTAAATAAGTTCGCGGTGGCCGGGAAAATATATGTATTATATTTCTGTATCGAAAATATATAGTTATAAATTGTATGCCTTTCTTTTCGTTATTAGATAACGAAAACTGTTACAAAATGTTGGTACGTATCAATGCACTCGATCTACCACATTTAGTGGAATTTAAACCTTCAAACCGAGTGCTATGATAATAACGTGAAAACGAAATGAAGGACAATGTTCATGTTGCCTCGTAAAATAGTATTATAAAAGAAGAAAATCATACTTAAGAAATCTTTATAGGTTATATTAGTTTATGCGTTGTTATTTCATTTAATACAACGTGTTTAACTGCTCCGTTAGTCAAAAAACAGATCATTGAAAAGCCATGAATTAAATGGTTGATGAATCAATGGAACATGNTTTAACTGCTCCGTTAGTCAAAAAACAGATCATTGAAAAGCCATGAATTAAATGGTTGATGAATCAATGGAACATGTCACTGAATCAATAAGAAGGAGAACTGGCATGTTTCACTAATTCACCAGTTGAACTGACTGACGTAACTGTTGAATAAGTCAGGTGTTTTAAACAGTGAAATCCTCACTGATTCAGATTTAGCGTGTGCTGACCACGTGACGACGACAGTTGTACTGGCGACGGGTGAGCAGTGTTACAAACATGGCCAGAAGACGATAATAGCTCCACCTCATCTTTACTCCACGCTCTTACCACACCTTCCATTCCCAATACTGGCCGTCCTCATTTCGGTTTCCCATGGCTTTCCAAAATCACTCCAGACGAGTGCCAGGTTAGTCCCTCATATCAGGCATTGCCGGTACTTTCCCCTTTCCCCGCTGCTGATTGCTCGCGCAAGTGGTTCTGTTATTAAGGTGGCCGCCTGATAGCCCACTGAACGGCGTGCAGAGCTCCAGCAGAAAAAGTTTTATTAAAAAAACCGCNATCTTTACTCCACGCTCTTACCACACCTTCCATTCCCAATACTGGCCGTCCTCATTTCGGTTTCCCATGGCTTTCCAAAATCACTCCAGACGAGTGCCAGGTTAGTCCCTCATATCAGGCATTGCCGGTACTTTCCCCTTTCCCCGCTGCTGATTGCTCGCGCAAGTGGTTCTGTTATTAAGGTGGCCGCCTGATAGCCCANCGGTACTTTCCCCTTTCCCCGCTGCTGATTGCTCGCGCAAGTGGTTCTGTTATTAAGGTGGCCGCCTGATAGCCCACTGAACGGCGTGCAGAGCTCCAGCAGAAAAAGTTTTATTAAAAAAACCGCCCAACGTGTCTAAGTGAGGTCTGCATACGAATAGCATTTAAGAAACGTTACACGTCTGTATACGTTTTTCAGTTCCTCCATTTCTCTATAAAGCATGGTTTTGTGATAGTGAAAATGGCTCAAACGGGTTTTTTCAGTCATTTTTTTGGGTATGAACATTCCGGTACAAAACATTAGAAAAGGAGTAAGGACGAGCATCAAACCATCATTTTTATTATTACGTCTTAAAATAATAGGATCTCCGCTGAAAGTCTCGTAGATGCGCGTTATTGACGGCAAGACTGCACGCCAGCTCAGTGCTTCGCGCATAGAGGCGATGAGAGAGTTGAAGCGCATATCTCGGTCGCCCCTAGCGCCCCCACACTTTTATGCAGCATACATGCAAAATTCTTTCACCAGGCGGCCACCTTAAGGACTCCGCTGTCGATGAGAAGTTAAACCCTAACTAAGGATGTCGTCATTTATAGGATGGTTACGGTAAGTTGAAAACTTTTAAAGTCAACCTTCCAAAAATGGCATTCCCCCTGCCTGCATGCGCTTTAACAGACACGTTACTAGGTATAAGTTCAGTAAAGTTAATAACGACGGTGTGAAAGTAGTTCCATGGCATTGCATTTAGTTAATAGTGTTAGGTAAGCATTTATGAATACTGAAATTATTGATTTTCCTTTCTGCTACTTTAACACATGAAAGTGCATGAATTAGCAAATTTATTAAAATATTTACTATTCTTATTATTTCAGTTTCCCTTGACCGACACGTGAATAAAGTGATCAGCCCCACGGCAAAGCTAATTAACATATGGTGGAAGAATTCACTATGAACATACAAATGTATTTTAAGAAGACCTTTCAAAAGTGCTGAGTTTACTGTGACCAGCCTATATGGTGTTTTAGGGGAGTCATAAACCTTCTCCTTGAAAACCAATTACTACCATTTACACAGTTAGACCTCACGATTTGATAACAAGATACTTCAAGTGAATATAATTAAATTGTAATAATTGCTTTAAGCCATTTAAAGTAACACATGTTTCGCGAATATTCTCTTTTACAGTAAATAAAACAAAAAATGGTATTGAGTGAAACTATTTCAAAAGCTTATTTTCTTATTTTAGACCTGGAGACCAAACCCGCAGCAACTTTATTAATTCTAAGATGTCACTTTGAATAATATAACCCTTAAAAGTAATATCTGCACTTTATTGAAATTCTTTTCAAGAAATGCACAGAATGTTTCCAAATATGTGGGAAGTAATTGGGGAGAGAATAGTATACCAAAAACCACACAAAATGTCTCTATGAACATAAGGCCTAAAGTCGATAGTTTCCGAGTTACAGACCTTCCAATTTTGTATCACGCGTGTTGTTATTGGCTATTCGCGGTAAACTGAGCACTTTTGAAAGCTCTCTATTTTGGAATAATAGTCAGTAAATATATTTTATTATAGTCTTAGAAGTTAACTTCAAAGTGAGGTGGAATATATACACTTTATTTATTACTTTCATGGCAATATTTATTTAATAAGGTGGTTAAAGGATAAAAAAAATGGCTGAAAGGTATAAGTAACNTTTATTACTTTCATGGCAATATTTATTTAATAAGGTGGTTAAAGGATAAAAAAAATGGCTGAAAGGTATAAGTAACCAGGGCCTCAAAAGTGAGTGAGTGTGTGAAGAGATTTGGGCGACTCTTATTATCGACGTCTTGAGAGCCGACCTCAAAAGTGCTCACTGTACCTTGAACAGCCTATAAGAGTCGATATTTTACAAGGTGGGCCTGTTAATGCGNCGACCTCAAAAGTGCTCACTGTACCTTGAACAGCCTATAAGAGTCGATATTTTACAAGGTGGGCCTGTTAATGCGACGAGCTAGAATGGTGTAGTGTTATTGCCTGTCCCATTGCGCTGTTGACAGCCAACTCAAGTCGAATGTCATGCGCTTAGAATCCCGCATCTCAATCGACTGGATTATTGCCATATCAAGGTCATTTTTTATGCAACTTCATTTCCGGATATAGCAATGCTTCTCCAGCGAGTGGAACAGGGTTGCCAGCAGATACGTGCAANTTTATTACTTTCATGGCAATATTTATTTAATAAGGTGGTTAAAGGATAAAAAAAATGGCTGAAAGGTATAAGTAACTAGGGCCTCAAAAGTGAGTGAGTGTGTGAAGAGATTTGGGCGACTCTTATTATCGACGTCTTGAGAGTCGACCTCAAAAGTGCTCACTGTACCTTGAACAGCCTATAAGAGTCGATATTTTACAAGGTGGGCCTGTTAATGCGATGAGCTAGAATGGTGTAGTGTTATTGCCTGTCCCATTGCGCTGTTGACAGCCAACTCAAGTCGAATGTCATGCGCTTAGAATCCCGCATCNATGAGCTAGAATGGTGTAGTGTTATTGCCTGTCCCATTGCGCTGTTGACAGCCAACTCAAGTCGAATGTCATGCGCTTAGAATCCCGCATCTCAATCGACTGGATTATTGCCATATCAAGGTCATTGTTTATGCAACTTCATTTCCGGATATAGCAATGCTTCTCCAGCGAGTGGAACAGGGTTGCCAGCAGATACGTGCAANTTTTATGCAACTTCATTTCCGGATATAGCAATGCTTCTCCAGCGAGTGGAACAGGGTTGCCAGCAGATACGTGCAATCCCTCGGGTATTTTATCGTCTCAGACAATCAATGACGCAGGCATGTTCAGACGAGCATTAAGGCACAAGGTGGGCATTATGAGCTTGTAGAGGGACGTATCACTGCTGGTACAAGAACACGGTTACAGCTACTTTAACTGGAATGTGTCAGGAAGATTGTTACGAATACATCCAGTACAACATTGTACGATCTGCAACTCGGAAACTATCGACTTCGAGACATATGTCCACAGGGACATGTTGTGTTGTTTTGGTCGGAAACTATCGACTTCAAGACATTTGTTCACAGGGACATTTTGTGTTGTTTTTGGGGTGCACTATTCACTCNTGGTCGGAAACTATCGACTTCAAGACATTTGTTCACAGGGACATTTTGTGTTGTTTTTGGGGTGCACTATTCACTCCCCGATTATTTCCCGCATATTTGGACACATTCTGCATAAATGTTGGCACGACCATTGGCAGCAAAGATCGTGCAAGTAACACCGAACCAAACATGACCGTTCAACATAAGGACAAGAAAAGNGCACGACCATTGGCAGCAAAGATCGTGCAAGTAACACCGAACCAAACATGACCGTTCAACATAAGGACAAGAAAAGCTAACTGTTGGAATGCTATTGAGGAGAGAGACGCGCACCACATATCCTCGCCGTTTAACGACGCCCATGCCCTGACTATATTACTGTGCCTTGATGGAACTTTACAAATGCGGATACGAAGCAAGTATCATTTTTAATTTGTTTATGGGTGTCGAGTAGTAAAACAGTAATAATACTTTATACATCTCACAAATATCGTTTACGGTGGTATAGTGATTAGACTACTCGCCTCCCACCAAGGTGAACCGGGCTCGAGTCCCAGCCGGGTCGCCCCCGGATTTTCGCATGTTTTCGCGGGTTTTCTCGGGAATCTCCCATTTCCCCTGCACTCCGTCGCTGCTCCATACACACCTCACCCTACCCTCGTCGGCTCTCAAGACGTCGATACTAAGAGCCTCTCCACTTCAACATGAGACAGCCACGTGGACCACCAGAGCGGAAACGGCTATGTGACGTTTGCAGGGTAGTACGTTCCGACACTATGAATCCGTTTACTGGAGCGAGTTAGGAAAAGTGGACCTTTTGTCTTCATTTTGCAATGGTGAGTAATAATTTGCCTCAAATATTTCATTACTACCTAGTGTTGCAAAGTTACCTGCGAAAATAAGGAGTTTCTTACAGCACAATTCCGATTTTTATCTCTCCATATCAAGTACTTAGTGATAATTTTTAATGCCGCATGCCTCCGTTGATATTCACCACACAATAAAGTTTTTTTTCTACGACTATCAAAAACCACGTGGGTGGGATTTGAGGATATAGCACTACCCATGTAAACAAGTACTTGAAATGTTTGTATACTTCCTCTGGCCAATGCAGTTTGATTACATTCACATTTGTAAAGGTATTTTATTCATATAAAAAAGCCTAACCTTTCGAAAATTTAGGCCCAAACAAACACGTTCTTCACTGTTGACCATGTGACTTTGACCTTTTAATTAGTGTGAGGCAGATCAATGTTGGGTACATGCGCAGAAGACGGTAATCAGNTGACCATGTGACTTTGACCTTTTAATTAGTGTGAGGCAGATCAATGTTGGGTACATGCGCAGAAGACGGTAATCAGCCTACCTCCTCTCTTTAGTCTATGGCAGTTGCAGTGGGCGTGCAGTGTTGGCAGCATGAAGGTGGCAGGCGCACTCTACGCCACGTTCGCTGTAGTAAGGTTACTTCTACTCAGGTTGGGAACAATGCGAGTTTTCTTACGGGAGAGTTTGGCATACAGGTAGTTTCCCCCGCTAGGTGCGCAGTAATCCAAAGACGTCACTTTTCATTAAAATTTTGAGCTATGTGATAAATAAAAGAGAGAGATTGTACTTTGTTACGTAGTTATTTTATATTTGATTTTGATTATTGCAATTATTTTGTTTTCTAACGTAGAAAATAGATAAAATCCTGTAGACATGCGACACTAGCGCTTACCTAATGGCGAGAGATGTTAGTTGGCAAACTAAAAGCAACGAGCTTCCCAAGCTGAGTAAGAGAATGAAGGTTAGCGGTAGGAAGGGTGGCGAGCGTGGAGGTTGGCTAACCTGCGGATCTTGCCACCGCAGTGGTGGCAGCCGTCGCCCTGCCAGCCGGGGTAGCACTCACACTTGTCGCGCACGCAGCGGCCATGTTCGCAGAGCGCGCAACGGGCCGCGCAGTCGCCGCACAGCGCCGCGGCGATGAGCAGCAGCAGTAGCGACGCCATCCGCCCGGCCACTGACTGCGAGGCCAGGCCGCGCGGCGATCCTCTGCCGCCGTCACCCCCGCCTCCCGCCCCTCGCCTGTTTCACATGTACGCCGGGATAGCCCGGCAGAGATAGCGGCCACAGCAGACGTTCAGATATCAGCAGAAAATATACGTAAACAAACAGCAGACGACGACCTTTGACTAAGATCACCTAACCTAACCTAACCTTACAAGTTCCACTTACTCATGAGAGAAACGTGTGTGTGTTAAACGCTAGCAATCAGTTCCGTATCACTCTGCACCAAATTACTAAAATCCCCCGTTAGTGACACACAGACCTCGNTTAAACGCTAGCAATCAGTTCCGTATCACTCTGCACCAAATTACTAAAATCCCCCGTTAGTGACACACAGACCTCGGCATCTGTTTCTAACCGCCTGTCTCCAATTTTTAATAGTGCATCAGCATAATGTCCTGTATCAACGTCATTGTAGAGGTACACTCTCATATTTGTCGTAAAGCTGAATTTCTTGACATTTGCCCATAAGCTTGACGACTTGAGTCAGGCTTTGATTTCATCTGCAGGTGTGGCACTCTGAATCACCGGTAGAGTTTGGTGGAAGTCACCAGCCAGTAATACAACCGTTCCTCCTATAATGTCTGTATTGTTTCGTATATCCTGTAGAGTTCGGTGTAGGGCCTCTATCTCTTTTTTGTGTGACTTTGTGCTTTCGTCCCACACTAACAACTTACATTGATGCAGCATTGTACCCCGAGCGCTATTTTTACTAAAAACAATTTCCTGTGGGAATAAGATATTTGTTCGAGATAAAAATATGTATATGTCACTTCCCGGCCCTCCAACTACCTCTGTACAAAAAATCTTGTCAATCTGTTGCGAAGTTGCATTGTTATTCCGTTTGTGTACTTTTTTCATTTTCCAATAAGAATTTCCCAGAGCCATTGAGATATTTGTTCGTGATAAAAAGTACCCTATGTCACTTCTCGGCCCTCCAAATATCTGTGTGCAAAACATCACGNTGAGATATTTGTTCGTGATAAAAAGTACCCTATGTCACTTCTCGGCCCTCCAAATATCTGTGTGCAAAACATCACGTCGATCCGTTGCTCCGTTGCGACGTTAAAGAAGGACAAATTAACAAACAAACACACTTTCGTATTTATAATATTAGTTAGGATATATATATATATGAGGCGATATTCTACTGAAAACTTACTTACGCCTGCTTTTAATTGTTACCTTATAATATAGCACTNTGAGATATTTGTTCGTGATAAAAAGTACCCTATGTCACTTCTCGGCCCTCCAAATATCTGTGTGCAAAACATCACGCCGATCCGTTGCTCCGTTGCGACGTTAAAGAAGGACAAATTAACAAACAAACACACTTTCGTATTTATAATATTAGTTAGGATATATATATGAGGCGATATTCTACTGAAAACTTACTTACGCCTGCTTTTAATTGTTACCTTATAATATAGCACTNTATATATATATGAGGCGATATTCTACTGAAAACTTACTTACGCCTGCTTTTAATTGTTACCTTATAATATAGCACTAACTTTTATTTGCCTACAAACTGTTTGAAGTGCGTTTTTCACTGCAGCCTCTACCTTATAAAATCGCCACTATGCATAGCAACTTACGCGATTCTTCCTTAAATAATGCAATTTCTTTCCGCTGCCTCTCATTTACTTTATTAACTCCGTACAGTTTCTCTGACTAGTCCCATAACGAATGTCTTTCACGTGCGTGGTTAATCAACCGCTTCCTCTTTAAAACACACTTGACAGCTGCCATTTAAGATTGGGAAATATCGGCGAACCAGCTATTCCCGCGAGCAGACAATTTCGGCGTGGGCTAAACTTGGCGTGGCTCGTGTGGAAAACGCAGACGAGTTCTGATTGGCTGTTCCAGCTTTCCGCTCTTCTGTTCCGCGATCACGGCTTACATGGAAATAGGCTTAAAGTTGCCTCTCTCAATCCGAGATCATGTCCAAACTTGATCTAACATCGACACAGAAAACTGTTGCACTATTCGAGTTCAGAGCATAACAGCAGATCGAGATAAACTTCATTTTGAATCGCCGAATATGGTGGTTCGAAATCCCTATCAGAGAAGTGTCTAAATATGTTTATTTACTAGAAATAGATTTGGTATATTTTACTGTTGTAAAATGGTAAATTTCTAGTGTATTTCATTTTACAAAGGCTTAAGATTCAATGCATTGATTAATTAAAGATTTATTTATGTNTGGTAAATTTCTAGTGTATTTCATTTTACAAAGGCTTAAGATTCAATGCATTGATTAATTAAAGATTTATTTATGTCTGTTAAAGAGAGAACGAAATTCGTATTTATCACTGCGAGCAAACGCAACCGGAAACTGGAAAAGCCATTCAGAATATGAGAAATTGTCCTAGTTTTCCGCACTAGCTAAATATCTAGTAGAAATTTTTTTTTCTCACGAAAGATCTGTCACCTACAAATGTAGTTTAAAATACGCCAACAGATAAAGCTGTGTTCATTTTTTTTTTTNTGGTAAATTTCTAGTGTATTTCATTTTACAAAGGCTTAAGATTCAATGCATTGATTAATTAAAGATTTATTTATGTATGTTAAAGAGAGAACGAAATTCGTATTTATCACTGCGAGCAAACGCAACCGGAAACTGGAAAAGCCATTCAGAATATGAGAAATTGTCCTAGTTTTCCGCACTAGCTAAATATCTAGTCGAAATTTTTTTTTGCTCACGAAAGATCTGTCACCTACAAATGTAGTTTAAAATACGCCAACAGATAAAGCTGTGTTCATTTTTTTTTTTTTTTTCAACTTGAAACAACATAATCACAATTGAATATTATTCAGTGAAATTCGCACAAAAATTATTTTACTTAAAACAGATAAAACATCCCACCATATAGTTCTATGTACACTAACTTCTTCAATAATATTAGTATTAAAATAACGAAAAAAAGAGCGTGTGCTAAGAGTTTCCAACCAAAGAAAACAACTGAAACGAAAATTGTGCAGTGCATTCAACTAAATAATATAGTAAAAAATCCTTGTCTCAAGAGATAATGTCCACAAAAAATTGTTAATTGTCTCCGAACTTCAAAATAAACAGTTGCATCATGACGTCACGAAATGAGAGCCAATCACAAACAGTGTTTAATCTCAATCCTAGTTCTGAACCGAGATTGGGTGGTCTAGCATCGGAACTCGGCCGTTCGCGTTGGTGCAACACTCGTGCATTGGAGCTCGGATCCAACTGGTTATCGTGTTTGAACCAAGATCTTATGATCTCGGTTACGGACTGTTAATGGCGCAACTAGACGTAAGCCACAGACTAAAGATGAGGTAGACCGATCCCGCTGACTGCCCACTATCAATCTCCGTGTCCCAACATTGAACTGCTTTTCTGCCAATACGACTAGCGAAAACAGCATGGATTGGATTTGAGGTTAGAACACTGTTTAGTAAACATGAGCTTTGAGATGTTTGTATATTTCCTCTAACCAATTTGGAAGGCAGTTTGATTAAATTCAAATTGGTGAAAGCGTTCTATTCTTATAAAAATGCTCGTCTTTTGAAATTTAAGATATAAAAAATCACGTTCATCACTGTTGACCATGAGACTTACAACAGTTGTATTACTGTTGGGTAGGTCAATGTTGGGTACATGCGCAGAAGACGAATAAGCGGTTTACCTCATCTTCAGTCTATAACCAAAGCTGGGTTTACAATAGAACAAGAAGTTATCGATATAACTAATGAGCCTACTTCCCTCTACATGGATGCAAATGATTTTCATGTAGTTTTTATAAAGTTAGATGGTAGGTGGGCCTTGACGACTCGTTAATATCGATATAAATAGAGATGCAACAAGAAATATATGCAATACAAGTGAGACAATTACAAATGCACACGTGCCTTACCTGGGACTCGAACACATAACTCCTCGTGCCGTAAGCTGGTGTGCGACCAACTGCATTACGGAGGTAGGATTCAAAGCATCAACTTCTGTAGTAATCCGTCTATATTTTTGGTAGACGGGGTTTAGCAAACTTAAATTATCTTCAGAAGCAGCATTTTAAGAACAAGTATATGAATCACTTAAATCATGTCAGTTTGCATAGCCTACAGTAGCACTAANCCGTAAGCTGGTGTGCGACCAACTGCATTACGGAGGTAGGATTCAAAGCATCAACTTCTGTAGTAATCCGTCTATATTTTTGGTAGACGGGGTTTAGCAAACTTAAATTATCTACAGAAGCAGCATTTTAAGAACAAGTATATGAATCACTTAAATCATGTCAGTTTGCATAGCCTACAGTAGCACTAANACAGAAGCAGCATTTTAAGAACAAGTATATGAATCACTTAAATCATGTCAGTTTGCATAGCCTACAGTAGCACTAATTGTGTGCAGTATTTGGTGGAAATAGGTTGGGTGGTTGAGATATGGCATAAAAGCTTTAGTTTATAATTTGGCATTATCGTACGAAAAGTCCTTTAAACAGACCCTGTAGATGCTGTCTGATGTGTCTAATGTATAATGTTACAATAAAAAGTTTTGTTGAAATTTGTCAAATTATTTAATATACATGCCTGAACTATCTAAATAAGTTATATTACACCATATTTAAAAGAATGGCTGACCCACTGTAATTATGTAAATTTACATGGTTCACTGTAGTACTACTTGTATGCAAAAATTGGTGTCAATTCGATGATTTGTTGCATTTTATCACCTGGCACTTCAAAAAATCGGCAGAAATCTGCAGAAATATTTATGTGAAGCATTAATATTTCTGCCAATTTTTCGATCAATCTCACAATCTTTCCCTCGATCTCCCTATCTTTCGTCCAATTTTCCATCAATATCGTAATATTTACATCAACCTTTCAATCTCTGATGCAATCTTTCTATCAATCTCCCAGTATTTCCATCAATCTTCCAATTGTTCCACCCTACACAGCTACCTGGCAGAGGCTGGACCGAGCATCTAAGATGTCAAAACACATTCTAAGCAGGGGTCGCTGTAGCACAGTAGTTAAGATTGCTTACCTCCCATAACGAACATAGTTCGATTCTTGGAGGAGTCCGCCTNGGGTCGCTGTAGCACAGTAGTTAAGATTGCTTACCTCCCATAACGAACATAGTTCGATTCTTGGAGGAGTCCGCCTAATGTTCGCATTTGGGAGCTGCAGAGGACGTTCACAGAGGTCAGTGGGTTCTCTCGAGGTACTCCTGTATCCCCTTCCTGATCGCGCCTTACCCGACCCACTTCACCTTAATCAGAATCACTGATTTTAACTTGTTAACATCGCCATAATGCCTTTCAATTCACAATACAATCACACATCCACCACAAATAATGCATTACAAGCACATCACGACACTTTTTAAAGCAATCGATCGCTACCACCATCAATCACACTAAAAATTACCAAAGTCCAAAAAAAAATATTTCCCCTGTATTTTGTAAACATTTAACAATTTGCATCTCTCGGTTCAGTGAAATGGTCGGTGTAGGGGGGTAAATAAGTGAAAAAAGCAGTAAATAAAGGCAAGGTCCTCGAATCCAGCGGAGGGCGAGGGCTGTGGCCCCCACAACCCTCGCCCCCCATCATGAGCCCACATGCAGCATCGCGCCTATCTGCAGCATGCTGGAGGCAGGCTAAAACAT
>NQII01004736.1:3613-176500 GCA_002778355.1 Clitarchus hookeri | reverse complement strand
TTGCTTTGCACACGTTTTGAAACATGTATTGCTAAACTACTGTTGCTAGTATCATTTCTATGAAGGCATGCAACATAAATATACTTATTTCTTGCCTGCAGCTAGTCAAAAATTAATAAACAAGGTAGAGTTATAAGAGTTTCATAAATATTTCTAATATATTACTTATGCCATGGCACGCCAAACATTTCGTTGCACGTTCTTAAATGGAACTTAATGGCAAAAATAATGAAAATCTAAGATGACGGAGCCTGGCGCCCCTTAATTCAGCTAGAAAATACGGATGTATTATAAATAGTTTTTCTAAAGGGCAAACATGCGAGCTCCCTGAGAAAACCCTCATACTCTGTTCGCACCAGCAAAGGCCAGGGAAAATATAAAACCCGTAGACACCATCTCTTATGCACTTACATATATTTGTATTAAAGTATAATCTACTTTAGGAATACGTTTTATAATAGGCATATCAAATATGCATTACATATATATACAAATATCGATGGTTTAGAATGTAAACCGTGTATCTCAGATTTTTGGCGAGAATTATTTTTTGATGCTTTTGTTGGGAAACTTTTTATCTCAAATTTTACAATGCTCCAAATGAAATAAAGTGCATATCTTTAATTTATTTGTATGTCTGCAAAATGGGATATACAAGGTTTTTGAACCAAAAGTATTAAAAATTATTTTTGCCCAAGATGTGAGATAAAAGGTTTTCAATCTAAGCCATCGATATTAATATTGTCTTACATGAATGTATACATATTTATAATTATGTATATTTTTATTACATATTACTATTTTTTATTATTTATATATATACACACATAGCGATGAAATGCCCGAAGGGATATAGGAGTACCTCGATAAAATGTATTTTGGCACCCAGCATTTGCCAGGTAGCTGTGTGAAGTGGAGAGATTGGAAGGTTGATGGAAAAACTACGAGTTAAGTTGCGACAAGGTCAAGTACCTGGGTGTGATAATGGACAGGAGGCTGCTCTGGAAGCACCACATCCATACTCAGCTCGCCAAAGCCAACTCTCGGCTAAGGCAGCTGTTTCCACTTCTCCATCGCCACAGTTCACTCCGCACCAGAAATGGTGTCATCATATATCATTCACTCATCCGCCCCATCCTCACCTACGCCTCATCCATCTGGGGGACGGCAGCTCACTGTCACCTCCAGAGACTTCAGCGCTTCCAGAGCAGAATCCTTCGTATGATTACGAACGCACCCAGGTACACAAGGAATGGCCAGCTCTACAAAGATCTCAAAGTGGAGACCTTCGAACACTATGTGCGGAAGCTGGCCTCAGAGCTCTACAAGACTATACCTACAGTAGGAAACCCTCTGATTCGTGAGTTGGCAGACTACGACGAAAGGCTGGTGTGGAGGCGCAGATGACCAAAGGCCCTCGTCCTCCCTCCAACAACCCGATCATGATTTGTATATACTTTCATTCTGTGCATGTAAATATCTGGGACAATGCCACCTTCACCTCTATTATATTTAATCTCTATATCGTATGTTATTAGTATTATATTCCTCGATGACATATCACAATTTAATTTAATATATAATTTGATATTACTGCTTAATATTTAATATATTATGTCCTGTATACTATTATTCTACTTCTCAATTATTTAATGTGCGTATGTATGTATATGTGTAAATGGACGTATGGCGAGGGGAACCCCCGTAAGTCCGACTACACCACTCCCCCTTCCCAGGGGGTTCTGAGGGGTAATACCTCGCAAGGCTCTCTAAAGGAGGGGGAAAAACTGCAGCTGGGTGCGGCTTGGGAGCAGGTATGCGAAAACTGCATTCTCCAGACTGGAAACCAAAAGCCTGACTACTCATAGTGCCAGATATGGCATCAGGGAGTTGGGTGGAGGGTCCAGTGGCGACAACCTTCATTCCCCTCTCTCGCCGCAGCATTAGGAATGATGTTGTGGGTAGGAGGAGGGGGGAGGGGACCCCCCGATGACCAAGCAGCTCATTACTCAATATCACCCATGAAACCAAACTACCATGTTCCCTCATTTCACCACGTTCATAATATATCCAAGGTAAATGCAGAGGCCTTTCAGGCCTAAGCATATCGACCCGCAAATACCAAGATACATATATTATTATTAGGGGAGCGGGCCCCCTATCAACTTAGCGCGCTCGGGATGCATTACGAACCAGGCAGTGGTTGAGGAAGGTAGCCTTCCTCTCCTGACCTAGCGTCACTACCCTTCAGGTAGCCTGGTCAGCTATCACTGCTTTAGGAGTTTCTAGGCACACGCACTCGATGGAGTCTGACACAGGTAAGCAGCACAGTGAGGGGGAGACATCGGTCTCTCTTTCCTCGGACACACCGCACGACACACAATGGCAGAACCCAATAGGAAACATACAACACACACAGCCAATCATACACAGCTTAGCGTAGATATTTCGACAGCAAATGCTTTCTCACCACTGAGTGAAGAAAACACATCATACTGTAGTCAGGATAGTTCTACAATGGTAGTTTCAGAAAATAGCACAAATAAAGAAAAACTCGCGCCCCCCGTGTACATCCCGGACCACTCGAAAACAGGAATTTTGAATAGTAATTTCAAAAAAAACTACTTCGTGAAAATCACACTCACTAACAAGCAACACCTGAAGGTTCTGGTAAGGTTAGAGGACTACTCTACTTTCTTTAGGTATTTAGAAAAATTTCAAATACAGTATTACACGCACGCAAAAAAAATTAAAAACCGATTAAGATAGTTGTTAAAGGACTACCGCACGACGTAAGCACATAGCGAATAGAGAAACGGCTCAAGCAGTACAAATTTACTCCAATCCACGTCTGGAAATTTAGAACACCAGATGATGCACCTGCAGTCTATGGGGCTGTAGTACCGAAACACAAAGAATACGACCTACTGAAAATACCCATACTTTTCTATATGCCAGTGCGTATAGAAATGTACAAACACCGCCCTGAGGATGTGTTACAGTGCAGGCGATGTTGTGCACTGGGACATACACAGAAATACTGTACACTTAGGCCAGTCTGCATTTTGTGTGCAGGAGATCACACAAAGGCAGACTGTCCTATCAAAGAACAAGACAATTCAAAGTGGCAATATACACTTTGCAAACAAACTGGACACTCAGCGGCATGGAAACTGTGCGAGGTTATACAAAAAAACATTGAGACACGCAGACAAAGGTTGGCCCCTAAACCCGCCAAACCAACACGAGAAACTAGGCAGGAAACCCAGGTAAACACACACACAAGCATACAGTCAGAGACTGAATTCCCTACACTACAAAATCCATACAACGAACAGGCACCCACACAACAATTGCAACGAAACAGGAAAAGAGACAAAAACACGACAGAAAATACGACCATGTTGGCAGATATGCATGAACTCGGCGTTTTTCTGCAAGAAACACATTTTGTAGCCCTNCGACAGAAAATACGACCATGTTGGCAGATATGCATGAACTCGGCGTTTTTCTGCAAGAAACACATTTTGTAGCCCTAATGAACTACTTTAGGACTATAATTCCATAGCCCTAATGAACTACTTTAGGCCTATAATCGCACAGGCGAAAGCCTTTAAAAAACTACAGGAGAAGCAGATGTTACTTCTCACAGCACTCGTCACTATACCTAATTAAATAAACATGTTAGGATAATGCCGAATTCATATTGATTAATTAATTAATTGAAATGCACTACATACACCTTCTCTGAACTTTCTCATTGATCAGGGACGAGAAGTAACACAACCAATAAACGCACTTCCTCCTCGGAGATATCTGATTGGTGCGCGACGAGGAGTGCTACATTTCTATAAAAAAACACAGGGCTTTGGCCACAACACTGCAGTCGCCGACATACAGCGAAACAGACAACACCTGAACAACACTCACAACATACTAAGGGCGCCCTGCCCAGGCTGGTTATGTGAGAACTCGTGACAGGTGGGAAATAGCGCCAACCACCACTCGTTTTCCAGGTCGAGAGACACATATGCCAGTCGACGTAGAGGTCGGGGGGCTAACTAAGTTAATTTAATTATATAATAATAATAAAACACAAACATAATAAAACAAAAAACACATATATATATATACAACCACATATACATNTAATTATATAATAATAATAAAACACAAACATAATAAAACAAAAAACACATATATATATATACAACCACATATACATAATTTTTTTAAAATTTAAAACTAGTTACCTTTAATAACGCACGCCAAATTAATTCAGCACAAACACAATTTAAAATTCATCCAAAAGCCGGCTCCACACAGCAAACCGATTTGGGAAAAAAGCTGTTTTCCCAAGTAATTGAACAACAATCTAAGCCTAAAACTAAACCACAAACGTAGAGAGTCCAACAAAACAAACCACAAATACCTAAACCAAAACCAATAAAGCCACAAACACAAAAACGCACCAGATCTCCCTCAGAGACACCCACTATAGAATCAATTGAGACACAAGTATTTTGTAATAGTAAATTTAAACATCTAATACAAGTAGAGCCGGCTCACACTCACACACACACACACATTCTAATCCAATAAAAACACTCCAGGCCCCAACTAAACCGACACAAACACGCCAGGCTCCCCTGCCTATTAGCAAAGCTCAGGAACTTCTGTCGTTTCAGAAGTTCCATACGATAATGCAGGAGATACCTGGCTACACACACTCCAACACTAAATCATTTTATGTATTAATAATACACCAGATCACACAATGGGCAGACCAGACTGAAACACTTCAACAGCAATTTTTAGCTACAACATTATGTTTGCAGAAAGCACTGCTGCTGCTACATCAAACTCAGCAACCCACATATATACAGTAATGACAGCACAACAATCAAACTCAGCAACCCACAGATATACAGTAATGACAGCTCAACAATTAAACACACACACACCCCGCATTCTCATCGGGAATGCCAGGGGTCTTGCAAACAAAAAACACGAACTGTCTGCCTACATGCACAACACACACGCACACACACATCGCAGTCTTCACAGAAACTAATTTTAAACCTAATAAAAAACATAATTCCAGATTATAAGGTTTACAGGCAAGATAGAGGGGGACTTGCCATTCTCATTCATCGCTCCATTCGCCATCATACACACCCACTTACACAGACCCAACACATAGAAGCCACAGCTATTGACATTTACATTCACAATCATCCTGTAACAATCATAGCTGCTTACATCCCTCCATCCTCACCACTAGATCCAAGTGAAATATACATGCCATTGCAAGTATCCCTAAGAGTGCTTATAGCAGGTGACTTGAACGCCAAACATCCAGACTGGCATTCCAATAAAATCAAACAACATGGCAGAATACTGCACAGACACGCCAGCACACACACATATATCGTAGATGCACCAAACACACTTCATCCCAGATCACCCACATCATGCACCAGATGTACTGGATATTATCCTGAACAAGGGCAATAATTTCCAGTACAGACTGTACACCGACACAGCTCTTACTAGTGATCATTTACCTGTTTTCATGGACGTCAATGTCCATATACATCTCGCCCTCAACTTGCACCACACACACATAAATTCAACTACAAGAAAGCCGACTGGGACTCATATCAAGATACACTTATCCAGAAGGCTGACATATTACAACACACAATAGAGGCAATAGCACACCGGAACAAATAGACAACGCCGCAATAATAATAGAGCAAACTATTTTAACTACAGCTAAACAACACATCCCTGCAGCCACACCTAAAAACACAAATACACAGTTTCCACCGCACATTAAACAATCCATTACACTCAGAAACAGACACAAGAGGCTGTGGCAACGAACACGAGACATTTTCCACAGATAGCAGTATCGACAAGCACAGGACACAGTGGAGGCACTGGTTGGCGACTTCAGGGCGCAACAGTGGGACACCACTGTAGCTGCTCTCGAGGTCGCAGACAACTCTCTGTGGAAAATGACGCGACGCCTGACTGGGAACTACTCGACTATCCCGTCACTCATACATGCCACAGGGGTAGCCTACACACCAACTGACAAGGCAAATGTGTTACCCAGGGCTCTCGAGGAAACCTTTCGCCCTATGAGGGCGATGGTGATGAGGAGCACGAGACCATCTTAGTGGAGACTCTGGCAGACGTATTAGGAGGGGCAAACCCCGAGGAAACCATGGATGTGACCTCCACCGAGCTGATGTCAGCAATGAAATCCACCCACGCAACACCGCACCAGGAGATCAAATTCAGTATATCCTTCTAAAACACATGCCATTTGAATTAATTTGTGTTTTAGCTCAGTTCTTCTCTCTCATACTCAGACATCATCATTTCCCAGATAGGCGGAAGCAGGCCAGGGTGGTGACTACCTAAAGTCCGGTAAATCACCTTCACTTCCCACCAGCTATCGCCCCATTAGTCTGCTCTCCACTCTCTCCAAACTTCTGGAGAGAGTGATGAATGGAAGGGTGTTAGCACACATTTCGTCTCACCACATACTTCGTGATGAACAGTTTGGGTTCCGATGTGGGCACTCTACAGTTCACGAGCTCACCCGGCTCACTCTGGAAGCCACGAAGTCCATAGAATACCATTATCACACTGTCGTCGCCCTTCTACACATAGAAAAGGTGTTCGACATGGTCTTCGGATGGGACACCTACAGCAATGCAGCCATAGTGGACTTCGTCAAACCTTCATTACTGTTACTGCGAAGATATTTGCCTACAGCCAAAGTGCAAAGAAGCATGAAAAAACTACTTGCGTGAAGGATTCTTCCTGTTATATGCTACGATGTGGAAGGGCAAACAACTGCACAAGCGTGGAGATAAGCTGAAGAGACATAAAATAATTGCTTTGGTAGAGTTAATACAGCTAATAAACTACCCGTACTAGCAGTTGGTGACACCACATCGAACGGATTCGGCCTGAAACAATCAGTTTTCAAGGGCACTTAAAAATATTATGTGATTGGTAATAACTTTATAGGTACAAAAGTCAAGCAAGTACCTGGAACACATTGGGCAAAGGATAATCAATCAATTAACAAAAGAAGTTGAAGAAGGTCCCATAAAATATAATGTTTGGCTAGAGTGTACCTGCGAAAAGCCTCAATTTTGGATGTAGGATTCAGTCACCAAGCACTCAAGACTGCGAATCAAGCACTGTACAATATTGACAGTATCCCAAAGGCCTTGAAAGAAAACGTTGTTCGTGAATAAAAGGAGTAAATATTAAGGGTTATGCTCGAACGCTTGCTAACATAGACTTCCTTGAACTGCATATAAACTAATTATATTCATGACAGTAAAAGTTAACTGTAGCTGGACAGATGCTACATCAATTGTATCGGTTTTTTATTACGGTTGTAGACTGAATTTGTAAAAATACATGTTTTTAATTAATAAAAAAAACTTATTTATTTCTTGTTGGTGTTGTACACTGTCTGCTTTCCTGGTATAGGAAATACGATGGCCTTGGTTTTCAGATCTGCCACTACATGTATGTATGTACTGTAAAGTGAGCATGAAAATAAAAGCAAATGAAATGATGAGGGCAAAATATATTATTTGATTTTTAGTACTTAAGTATTTGTTGTAATGGACTTTCACTGAATGCCTACAATCAATGATATGGTAACAGAGGCATACGTTGAAATGAAGTGCACAAAAATGAGAGTGGATTAATATTGTAATACATTCTCAGCAGATTAGATGCAACAGACTTAGAAGTATGCTGTTGAAGGGGTAGAAATTTGACTCTGAGACCTGGATCGAGGAGAGCGAAGGTCAAGCCAGGCCTGACCGAGCCTGCTTCAGTGTGGTACATATTGTAGAGAGGTCCTACATAATTCCTATATGACAAGCCCTGCTATAATACACCTCCATTTATTTGTCTAGTAAACACAAATCTCAAACAAAATGTAAGATTTGAATGGTTAAAGGTCAAGGTCATATGACATGATTTAATTTGGTGGAATTGATTATATCCAATATTACAGGGTGGATTGTAGGCTACTAAACCGACGTGGAGTAATAGAGCATGAAAGGAAGGCGGTGGCCTAGCGGCTAAACCGAGAAGCAACATGGAATCCAAGGTGGTGGTTCGAGGGGGCCGAGTAAATAGCAGGTGACTAAATATCGAAGGAAAACATAGCGAAAATAGTTAGTAAACAAGTAGGCAATCGAGCAGAAGTGAGTAATGAAGCTCACTCAAGCTGCCATAAAGAAACATGGCAGACAACAGTGGCACACGCTAGCAGACGATGAGAGAACCAACAAGAAGGCCGAGCGATAGCGACATGGCACCTCTAGCATGCAGCGGTAGAACGAAGGTCNGGCGAGTAAATAGCAGGTGACTAAATATCGAAGGAAAACATAGCGTAAATAGTTAGTAAACAAGTAGGCAATCGAGCAGAAGTGAGTAATGAAGCTCACTCAAGCTGCCATAAAGAAACATGGCAGACAACAGTGGCACACGCTAGCAGACGATGAGAGAACCAACAAGAAGGCCGAGAGATAGCGACATGGCACCTCTAGCATGCAGCGGTAGAACGAAGGTCGGAGGAACGACATCCAAGATGGCGGATGACAGTGGGACATTCCAGCAGCAATAAAAAACATTACCACCACTAGTGGTGCATTCTAGTGGACGACGGGAGAACTACAGCAGACAACATCCAAGATGGCGGATGGCAGTGGGACATTCCAGCAGCAATAAAAAACATTACCACCACTAGTGGTGCATTCTNGTTTTTAATTAATAAAAAAAACTTATTTATTTCTCGTTGGTGTTGTACACTGTCTGCTTTCCTGGTATAGGAAATATGATGGCCTTGGTTTTCAGATCTGCCACTACATGTATGTATGTACAGTAAAGTGAGCATGAAAATAAAAGCAAATGAAATGATGAGGGCAAAATATATTATTTGATTTTTAGTACTTAAGTATTTGTTGTAATGGACTTTCACTGAATGCCTACAATCAATGATATGGTAACAGAGGCATACGTTGAAATGAAGTGCACAAAAATGAGAGTGGATTAATATTGTAATACATTCTCAGAAGATTAGATGCAACAGACTTAGAAGTATGCTGTTGAAGGGGTAGAAATTTGACTCTGAGACCTGGATAGAGGAGAGCGAAGGTCAAGCCAGGCCTGACCGAGCCTGCTTCAGTGTGGTACATATTGTAGAGAGGTCCTACATAATTCCTATATGACAAGCCCTGCTATAATACACCTCCATTTATTTGTCTAGTAAACACAAATCTCAAACAAAATGTAAGATTTGAATGGTTAAAGGTCAAGGTCATATGACATGATTTAATTTGGTGGAATTGATTATATCCAATATTACAGGGTGGATTGTAGGCTACTAAACCGACGTGGAGTAATAGAGCATGAAAGGAAGGCGGTGGCCTAGCGGCTAAACCGAGAAGCAACATGGAATCCAAGGTGGTGGTTCGAGGGGGGCGAGTAAATAGCAGGTGACTAAATATCGAAGGAAAACATAGCGAAAATAGTTAGTAAACAAGTAGGCAATCGAGCAGAAGTGAGTAATGAAGCTCACTCAAGCTGCCATAAAGAAACATGGCAGACAACAGTGGCACACGCTAGCAGACGATGAGAGAACCAACAAGAAGGCCGAGAGATAGCGACATGGCACCTCTAGCATGCAGCGGTAGAACGAAGGTCGGAGGAACGACATCCAAGATGGCGGATGGCAGTGGGACATTCCAGCAGCAATAAAAAACATTACCACCACTAGTGGTGCATTCTAGTGGACGACGGGAGAACTACAGCAGACAACATCCAAGATGGCGGATGGCAGTGGGACATTCCAGCAGCAATAAAAAACATTACCACCACTAGTGGTGCATTCTAGTGGACGACGGGAGAACTACAGCAGACAACATCCAAGATGGCGGATGGCAGTGGGACATTCCAGCAGCAATAAAAAACATTACCACCACTAGTGGTGCATTCTAGTGGACGACGGGAGAACTACAGCAGACAACATCCAAGATGGCGGATGGCAGTGGGACATTCCAGCAGCAATAAAAAACATTACCACCACTAGTGGTGCATTCTAGTGGACGACGGGAGAACTACAGCAGACAACATCCAAGATGGCGGATGGCAGTGGGACATTCCAGCAGCAATAAAAAACATTACCACCACTAGTGGTGCATTCTAGTGGACGACGGGAGAACTACAGCAGACAACATCCAAGATGGCGGATGGCAGTGGGACATTCCAGCAGCAATAAAAAACATTACCACCACTAGTNAAAGCAGGTACACGCTGGTTTCGACCCGAACAATGGAGTGTCGCAGGTAGATGTTTCTCAAGGCCAACCGCCCAATAGAATTAGGGACGGACGATGACTCACTCAGAATTTATTATTATTTTTCACGTACTTGTGTGCATGGGGCAAATAAAACTATGTTCTAATATTTTTTGTTCAAATGGTTAACCCGATGATGCATACTGGCCACGTATGAGTGCATATTCGTATTTTCTATGTTTAAAATAGCCATAATTCGAGAACAGTGCATCGTAGAAGGAAAAGTGTTGAAATCTTTTTTGTAGACAATTTTACGATCTACAAACTTTTTCTGAACCATTTTTCGATAGCTCTCGTTGTTTCAGAGATATACGCAAAAAACGCAAATTTGTGACCTTTGACCTCGAATAAAAAACAACGCACAAGCGGGATCGATGGGGACTTTTGACATATCATTTGTAATGACGTATTCAAGGCCTGCACAAAAATCCAGCTTGTTGGGAATTAATGCAAGCTGGAATCATAATTTCATCTATTTTGTCTGGACTAAAGGCCCGCGGGTTAAAAGCGATCCTCTTCAAATCTTTCCAATGGCTCTAAAACTCCTTCTGGGGGCTCGTTTTTGCCCATGTAGGGGCTCGGTACTTTTTTGAAGGCAAATCTGAAATTTTAAGGGGCAAAGGTAAATTCTGAGGGAAATTCAGGAAATTGTTATGGGAATTCTAGGGATTTTGATTGTTTTTAAAGGAAAAACGGAAAATTTTGATGAAAAAACGTGAAGTTCGTGATGTCATCCAAGAGGGCGGACGGGTCCTAGCACCTTCGCCTGGCGCCTGTGCTGAAACGAAGGTTACTATATTACTTACATTTTTAATCACGTTATCGTTTAATTTATGCTTACTTCACCGAGATCTAAATATTTTTACCTATACACCATCGACTTTCATATATTTTTTTCGAACTTGTATTGTTATTTTGATATAAAAGTACTAGAGAGTTGAGTTGAGAGATTTGGGTAACTCTTAACGAGGTCTTGAGAGCCGAGCACAAGAGACGCATTGAAGCTTCGGATAGGACTCTGCAGGACATAAGGAGTAACAAAGACTTTATGCGTGGTGTGACAGTGTTGCTTACGGGAGATTTTCGCCAAACTTTACCAGTGATGCCGAGAGAAACGTGTGCCGATTACATCAAGGCATATCGCAAGGAATCTTCTTTGTAGCCCTCGGTTAATGTGCTAAAACTTACCAAAACTATGAGAGTACATCTCATGGGTGAAGTGTCTGCCGGTGAATTTCCAGACCTCCTACTCAAACTACGAAACTGTGATTATCCAGAAACAGACGGCATGACAGCTATCCCGGACAAGTTGTGTGCTTTAGTGACTACAATTCAGGAGCTGATAGCGAAATATTTTCCACATGTCCACATACATGGCAAGCCTATGAAATGATCGTGTGAAATAGCAGTTCCCACCCCAAAAAACGGTTTATCAGTTCTACATAGCAATGCAGTCGCTATTTAACTGGATCAGCTCAGGGAGAAACAGTGTTTGTGCCGTGTATTCCATTGATTCCCAATTACCTCCCTTTTGAATTCAAGAGACTATAGTTCACCTCAAAGTGTACTTTGCGATCACGATAAATAAGTCGCAGGGGCAAACACTCACATTCGCAGGACTTCCATTTCATTCCACTTCCAATTTTAAAATATGTATTCTATTTTAAAAGCTTACTTATTATTTTGAAATAAATTGTAAGGAAACATGAATTCCACGCGGACAAAGTCACGAGAAAAATATAGTAGCATATAAACGGAAAATTCAATATGGCGAATAACACCGTGCCTTAAGCCTAGTCCACAATGGCTTTACAATGGTCCAATGGCCTGTGGGCTCACATCCCAATGTACGAATCTACTATAACGACGTCCAATATTTCAGACACTGGTACTAGAGTGCACTTAATTTGGCACGTCATTCACTTTAAGTATTCATCAAAATTCATGTTTGCAACTTATTTCATTTGATTTTGCTTAAACATATTTTTTTGTCATTACTTTTAAGGTATTTTATATAATAGGTTTCGTTTTTGCAGCTGCACCATAGGTTTTGAAATTCGTACTTCATCATCTATTATGCCTTTGTTGAAGTGGCATATGACGGGAAAGTGAGTCTTGGGCATCGTGCGTGGAGGTGGGCAACGGTGCCTTCAGGCTCTTTCTGCGAGAACCTTCAGGAGCACTGAGTTGCTGCCACAACACGTACCTCGTACCTGTTCACATTATGGTAGTTCCGGCCAGCTAGCCAGAATGCTGTGAAAACTGCAGATTCTAACAAAAAGTTAGCACATAAAAATATTTTGCTGATTGTAAATATTTTAACCTTACTACATAATGTGGTGTATTATTAAGTTAGGACAGGTACTTCATGAGGCTTACCATAAAATCAATCATTTTATTTTAGATTTAAATTAAATTTCACTTTGTACCATGTATAATAACGTGTAAAAGGTATTGAGTGCACCAAAACATCTACCCTCCACCCAATAAAAAAATTTCGATCTGCACACTCTTTGGGAAGGACTATCTCCCCGCCATGGTTGGGTAAATTATACGTAGATTACCCTACACTATTTTCTACATG
The DNA here is from genome assembly GCA_002778355.1 of Clitarchus hookeri. NCBI lineage: Eukaryota > Metazoa > Arthropoda > Insecta > Phasmatodea > Phasmatidae > Clitarchus > Clitarchus hookeri. Next base: position 163,508 of record NQII01004736.1, on the reverse strand, counting down.
CACATGAGACAAACTGCTGGTATCACTACTCACCACCTGATGAAGCTGGCCTAGTCAGCGAAACATCACGAATGTATCCGTGTGGAAAATGTGCTCACCCAACTTTTGTGTGAAAGTCTATCAATGGCTATCGCCCTGCGAGTGCTTGTGTTTTCTGACTCCTTTTTACAATGTAATTATTAGTTTAACAGCCTATTCTCACTACCAAAAATTTCAATAGTGTTTTAGAATTGTATTTGAGTTACAAACATAATTGGTGTCCCAAGATGTGATCTCAACAAATATTGATGTTTCAACTATCTACTGTGTATGGATTTCCAATTGCTAGAATTATAAGGTGAAATATTAAGTATCAAAATTAACCGAAGATTTACGAATGCCTGCTCTTGCACTGGCAATATAAATAACAGGACATTACCAAAAATGATATATTCTCGGATATATGGCAAACTCACAAGTGCTCGACATAATTCCACATATCATATTGTGACAAGATGTCTGAGGGGTGTAGCTGAGTTCGTAAGGGATGGAGGTTTTAATAAAAAACAAAAAAAAGATTTAAATTTTATTTCAATTTATCTACACAACTATTATTTAAAACAATTATCTATCTATCTTCACAGTAAGTTTTTATTATTTCTCAGTGAGCACAATATTTAATGTCCGTTTCAACTCTTAACATCCTCCTTAATGTCTCCAATTAACACATGTTCAGCATATCTGTTGCCATCATTTGTAACGTCTTTCTATAAAATACAGTCTGTCAGTCCCACTCCTCACTGCTCAGATGCTCGCAGTCGCATGTTTTCCTCCTGCTGATCACTTCTCTCACCACTCTCCGTCTATCGCCAAAACTCCAGGCAGTCATGAACTCCCGGCTCAGAGGCCCGATGCACTTTTTATAGCCCCCGACCTTGACCTGGAATGTTTGATGCACCCCAAGTCACACTAACAGAAACCAAGGCAGTAAACCACTAGAAAATTCTTCGGATAAACGCAGCAAATCAATGTGCTGGAGGTCAGGAGCGTATGCCACAAGTGATTATCGCAGCAGTGCACTTTTCATAACAAGATAAGCGTCTTGGATTATTGCTCGCCTGTCATTCCAAACATCCCTTGTGATTCACCACCATCATATAACTGCTCTGTCCTTCACTTCCACTAGCTCGCGCGGGAGAAAGCAGCGATCGCATAACAATATGTATCCAACAAATATTTAGGATATTTAAACCTATGCAGTATAATTATTTCACAATCTTTTAAATGTAATTATAGGTGCTTAACGAACATTTGTAAAGCATTAAAAAGTGTTAGTTGCAATAAACAATCCTAATACACCTTATTAAGCAATGTGTGCTAAACTGTTTTTAATAATAATTTTATGTAATTTGCTAAATTCTGGATAAATAAGTACTCATTAAAATAAAACTAATTCAAATAGATCTTCAAATGCAATAGTTCTACAGGCAACAGTTTTAAAATTAAAATTTTAATTTTCTCTTCGTAAATTTAATTTGAATGCCTTGATAAAACATGCACAATCTTTTCATCTAATCATGCAAACTGATGTGCAATTTCTGGTTAATCATTGAAAATTTCTTGTTTCTAGCATACACAACTGTTCCAAGCTCCTGTTGTTTTGGTACTCAAAGTGGGAGCGACAGTTCTCACATTTGACATTACCATCTTGCATGGCAAAAATTGTAAACACCCACTCCGTAACTTCTTATCTCCATGCAAAATAGTTAGTCAATCTGCAAAAAAAAATTGCAATTGCACATACACACACACACAAGTGTCATGTTTACTCGAATCTAAACCGTATCTGGTTTTTTTTGGGGGAAAATCCTAGGAAAAAATTATTGGTATAATTATACAATGCCAACAGTTAAACCACCACCNACAAGTGTCATGTTTACTCGAATCTAAACCGTACCTGGTTTTTTTTGGGGGAAAATCCTAGGAAAAAATTATTGGTATAATTATACAATGCCAACAGTTAAACCACCACCACCACCTCTATAGGAAATTTAATTTCTGAAGGAAGTTTTAAGTTTAATTTTGCCTTCGATAGAAATGGTTTTCCACCGAAACAAATATATTTCACTACGCTAAAAAAAGTGAATTGATAGTGAAAAGCCTTCAGAGGTTTCAAGGCAAGAAGATTCCCAGAAATTGAAAAATGTGTTCTACAGTTTTTTAAAGGAAAGCGTAACGAAGGAGTGCCGACATCACCAAAACAATAAACTATCCTGACAGTTTTTTGTAAGTAAAATGATGTTGAATTTTAATGTTTTGCAGACTTTTGTACTGGGAGAGTTATTCAAATTTTAAGTTAGTTCTTGTTTTTTCAAAAAAATTTTCACAACGAATGTGAAGCTTAGACTAAAGTAAATATGATAGGTACTTTTTGAGTGTGTTTATCTGCATGTATGGAAAACTTTCTCGTACTCCTGTTTGTGTAACCTTAACATGACTGTCGGTAACACAGCTGTGTAACAATCCCCCACCATCAATTTTTTGAAGTTTTACTTCTTTTGGCGCGTTGAAAGTAAAAGTTTAGTGTGTAACGGAAGTTGTGCGCACGCAGTGTAACAAAATTCGACAGTGAATGTGGCAGGGGTGTGACCCAACGCACATGCACGTATAGTTGCGCGTGCATGACAGTGAGTGCATGCACCCATGTTCTTTTTACAGAAGACTGTACTTATCGCAGCAAACACATCTGTTCATGTATCTAATGTGATGATTTCAAATAGTGTTAGGTAAACAAATAACACACAAGAATCCTACAAAATCATTTATTTTAAACATTGACAATGTAATGCTTACCGACAAAGAAGCTGTCTGAAGATCGATATTCAATACAGATTAACTTTGAGAGAATTACACAACTTTCTAAATGGATCCGAGAAGGGACGGAATATGTGGGAATGGCAGCACATTAGGATTTGTTACAAAATTCTCTTTTGAACTCTACAACTTTCCATCAATCACTTTCACAGGCTGACATGAAGAAATCATTTTTATTAAAAAATATTTGGAACTTACTAGGTCAAACTGTCTTGACTCTATTCTCATTTATAATGAACAAATAGTATAGGATGTTCGTGGTTGACTGAGCAAGTTTGAAATCAACCTTTGAAAAATGTCACCGACCCTACCTGCATATATTTCAACAGGCACAGTGGCTGGCTTGCACCCACCAAAGTTGGTAACATCGGAGGCAAAGTAGTTACAGGTGTTGTAACGTTGAATTAGACATGATAGGTAGGGCCGCCTGTTTTTCTTTAACTCCAAAGCACCAGAGCTAAGATCCACTTTTGTGATTGGACGATTTTAACTGTTACACTTTGCAAGTGTTTGCCCGCAAATCAGACACACTCAGTGAGGAGTTACCCAATTCTGATTGGCGCAGTGAGGTGAGGAACTCTCTCCCGACAAAAACACATCACCAATAACCTAAGGAAAAGTGCACATATGGCATAGGATACTAGAGTCTACCCTTGACGTAAATCTTTTTGAGAAAACCAGGTGGCCCTAGTAATAGGTAAAAATTATTTGGATACTGAAATGATTTCTTTTGCTTTCTGTTTTTTCTAATAGACATAAGTGTAGGAATTAGAATTTTTGTAAAAATATTTACTCTTCTAATAATTTTACAGATGAACTTGACCAGTGCAGGTATAAAGTGATCAGACCCACAGCAATGCTAAATTTTGGTACAAAATCTCTACATTCTAGGACCTTTCATGGTTCCTTGGAAAAGGGTTGTTATTTCGAAGGGGTTGTTAGTGGGAAGACCTTTTTCAATTAAGTCAATTTTTTCATGGTTCCACAAAAAATTTTCTTTATTTCAAGAGGGTTGTTATTCCGGGGTGTTAGAAACGAGAATGGACTATTTTGTGGAAGAACACACAATGTGCGTACAAGTAAATCTCAGGCAGGGTTGTTGAGTGCTCAGTTAACCAGGAACAGACTGTAAAATGGTTATCAGATAACATGAAAAAATAAAAAAAGAGTAAGAGAGGGAAGATAAGCAGAGGTTTGTTTGATTCAAGCTCTCATCGCAACAAGTAGCACAACAGCAGGCATTCCACTGGTAAGGTCACGCTTCCGCCAAATCACTAATGCTCAAGGGAAGTTCAGAGGACAAACTGTCTACTGCATGCACATTGGTGGGTTTTACTGCTCTGGCAAGTACACTATCTCGTATTAAGTTTGTGCAAATATTCAGTATACCAAAACAATAAAGAAAAAATACAGCCTTCATTTCCAATTAATATTTGTGTACTTACCAAATGTTCATTTAACTGAATAACATTTACTATTTGTCTGTGTAGCACCTTTGTCCTTGGATGTTTGGCATAATAATTTATTAAGATATTATTACAGCATTTACAACTTCCTGAAGTAATACTTCTAAATCACACTTTTGGAACGTGTTTAAAGTAAATTTTAGATGTATTATTGTATTGTACAACTATTGACGGTATTTTTCAATTTCGATTTCATATTTTAAACCAAATTCAATTTACTACATGCCAGCATGTATTTGACAATACTGAGTGAAAAACTTGATAAAATGTATTTTAAAAATACCACTTTCATTTAAGCTCTCATGAAACTACTTTTCATTTTAATTTCTGTTTCATGAATTTCAAGCACATATTTTCCATTTTCGTTCCACTAAACAAAAAGTCACATTCCCACAGCCAAATTTTCTTTTTTTACAGAAATATTCTATCTGGACACCATTCACTTTATTTTGAAAGTACTGTAAACTGAATTTAGTTAGGGTTCAACCCATGATGATATAAAGGTTATTTCAAAAAATCAAAAATTTTATTATTATAATTTTAATGTAATTTGCAAACACATAAGATGCACAAAAAAAAGATAAATTATGCTATTTCTGGCATGTTTGCTACATGTAAACAAGTGAATGTAATGCCATTCACTTTACATTGACGACGATTCACGTGACCTTGACCTCAATCTTGCACTCCTAACAAGCAAGCCAGAGAGGTTGAACCAAACAAACTTCTATTAGCTGCTAGCTGCCACCACCTTTACTTCGTCTGGTTTAAGTCCTGGAATAAAAAAAAAGCTAAACCTCTATTACTGCTAACAAAACATTATGTAAAGATTAATTATTCATTTTATTTCCTATCAATTCAATTGAAAACTGGGAACTTAGTTGTGAACCAACTTTCAAACTTCGTAACTACACTAGTACACTAAAGTTTTTTTAATATTTAAGATTCTCTAGCAGCTATTATAAATGCAAGAGTACATTCATGAACATGTCATCAACATTCATTCTGTCAGAGCACTTACCAATCTAGACCAAACCACAAACTGTGATTTTCTTATTTCCTTATGCACAACTACAACCCAAAAAATAAAATTAATGCCACATAGCTTAAAGGCTTGATATTCATAAAGAAAACTTATCAACAAAATAATTTACTGTGCATTATTTGTAAAATCCAAACACATGTTTCACATGACATGAGCTTGGAAACAGATATTTCCAAAATTACTTTTAACTGCAAGACAATACACAAAATGAACAAGATCAGTTATAAAAACTGTTTACAAAAAATTCCTGCATCCTTCAAAACACACTAACTTGAAAACCTATTTTGAGAAGCATTTTAATACTCTTGCAAAGAATAGAAACGGTTACAAGCCACTGACAGTTTGGCAAACCCTCAAATGATGCTCATCACAAATCTGCACCAATAACGTACATAGGGAGACTGTTAATATATTGAAGTGAACATACCTTACATACAGTCAGTGTTTTTTAAGTTTCTTGCCACATCCTAGTTTGCACTTTAATAGTGATAAGTTAGTACTAAGAAAGAAACTCACAACCCCTGAAAAAAAAAAAGTGTTGCAAGAGGCTCAGTTCTCAGACCTGTACTATTCGTGGTTCATATAAATGACTTACGCCTTGGCCATAAAGTAACAAGCTCATCTTATCTGCAGATGAATTCAAAATAGTTCAATGGACTTTGCCACTATATTAAGACATCTGCATTCTATGAAGATGTTGGCAAAATAATACTAACTCTTCACCAGTTATTTTAACATAATACTAGATTAACAGATTTCATAGTGTTACTAAGCCAACACTAAATACCTTGAACTTCAAGTAAATATCACCTAAACATGGCTTAAGCAACATGGTTCAGTGCTTCTGAATAATTTAATGTTCATTTTAAAATCTCATTAGGTACCATTTATAGCTTTGACTTGTTCTGTAATCCAGTAAATACACATACTTTCAAAAGATTAACTGAATTCAATAACAGCAGAAAATTAGTCAAACATGCAAAACATGTTACCACTATGCATCTGCATGTGAAAACATATCACCATCCACTGCTATGTGTGTGTGTGTGCGTAGACAGCATGCATGCGCATGTGTTTGTAACCCGTGAGTATGCTCATCACTTTTTACTTTACTTTTAAGATTATTACAGATCCCCATAAATACAGTAGTAAACATTTAACTTAACAAAACATGTCTATATTACTGCTGATTGCCATTAGATTACATTACCAACAGACTTTAAACTACCGGTATCCGTAGAGAAATTTGTGTTAACTGGATTTTATTTCTGCATTTAAAAAATTTAGAGATAAATATTGTATTTACAGTATTGTAAACCAACCTTTTTCTTGCTGATTTGGATATCCCAAATAACCTCTTGGTTTAGAATCAGGACAAACGATATTGCATACAGTTTCCACCAAGTGTGTACAAAATGGACATTATACATTTACCACCACTGTTGCAGGCCTCGTATATTAACTAATTATGCAGTCTCAGTTATTAAAGACACACAGTTATCCTGTTGGACACACCACAGCACGGCCAAGTGCTCCCTCCAGGTCTGACCTCCAACAAGGTAACTGCAGTCGTGAAGATAGTCCACTACGGCCATTGTAAATGTTTCGAGGTCTATACCAGACTGCAGAAATTTTATGAAGATAATTGTCGCTCACGGTTTTGCCTGAGAATACAATAAATCTGAATCAGTTATTGTTTTCAAAGACATTATAAACATAATTTATCTGTAACAAAAGTCTTGGCTTTCCTTGCAGCAAGATGTGTATTGAATCTCGACATCTGCACTGCACTTCCGATTAACAGCAAACAAGGCAACTTCTAACGTTGAACAAGTTTACGAGGGAGATAAGTGTTACATTTTTAAGTGCAGCATGTAATATTTAGTAGACCAGCATGATAACTTTCGTCGGAAGATCTGCATTCCTTTCACACACTTCACCTTTCCCGGCAGTGCTGTGTACTTCTTAAACACATTTCCCCCTTCCTGCTCCCTCATCATCTGACCCCTGCTGCCGCTGCTCTATATGCTGATGCTTCCGCTTCGCTGCCTCACGCGCACCGAGAACACACTGCCCCATCAACATCCTCTCCGCTCATAAGCACGTGCACGACATTCAAAATTCGTCTTGCATTCAGTCATATAATTTTGTTATTGAGAGGGTTCAAAACTTAGGTGTCAGCATGTATTCAATGTCTGCTTACAATCAATTATATATAGTATTTATGATTTGAGTAGTAGCAAATGAGAGTCCATGATTTATGATACGCACATGTTTCACTAAGNCTGCTTCGCTGCCTCAAGCACACCGAGAACACACTGCCCCATCAACATCCTCTCCGCTCATAAGCACGTGCACGACATTCAAAATTCGTCTTGCATTCAGTCATATAATTTTGTTATTGAGAGGGTTCAAAACTTAGGTGTCAGCATGTATTCAATGTCTGCTTACAATCTATTATATATAGTATTTATGATTTGAGTAGTAGCAAATGAGAGTCCATGATTTATGATACGCACATGTTTCACTAAGAGTACAAGCCACTTTAGAAAAATTTAAGAACACCCATTGCTTTATAATTAGAAATATATGGGGATGAACTTAGGTTTAAGTGTATTTGATGCGCAGTTTTTATTATCATTAACTATTTAAGTACAAAAAAATTGCCTGCTAAATTACACATGCAAATAATTTGTGAAGAAATACATTTTTCCTGTAGACCGAAGTAAAAATGTAGAAGTGTTGACGTCAGCTACATTTGCCATATTCAGGGGATTATGACACTTATCAGTATTTGTGCACATTTGCCTTGAGCATCATAAATCAGTAACCATTGCTTCACATGAAACAATGGCACGAACACAAGCATTCATTATTATGACGGCTTTCAACTCTATGTTACGTTACATTACAGACACACCCGTCTCGTGAACCTTACAAATATTCAGGTTGTACACACAATGAAATAACATACATCAACATTCCACCAAAATAAGATGCCTTGCCTTGCTTCGACAACAATTTCAGAAAGATCCAAAATAGTACTTCTTAATCCTATCCTCAATTAAGACCAACATTTTACTGAGTATATTTTCAATAGATATATCAAACCAACACACACCTACTAATAGTCACAGACATTACGTAGCTCACCAAAATTCACACACAATATATGTATACGTAGAATAGCCAACCAACCATATTTAACATGCTTTATCTGATTGTAAAACAGTAGGAAAATGCTAGGAATCTTTGTTGTGTTGATATACAGAAATTCGTAGATCACAGCTGTGGTAGAAGGGTAACAATGTGTACGGAGGTTAGGAATATCGTAAGCTATTTTTATCACAACTGCTTGCAACCGAAATAGCTCAAACAGTTACGCTATCACAATTATTAATGCCCAATAGTTGCGAATTCTAAGTTTCTCTAAGCACCAGTCTTGTTCAGAGTTCAACAAAACACTTTTTTACTTGCAACAAACACACCAAGATGACTAACCTAAGCAACATGATTATGTTGACACAATGTTAACTCCAAACATACACTTTTATATCTATGCATAGTTCATAAATGTCCTTGAATGTAGTGCAGCAAAAGTGACTCTTGCTTCTATTGTTCTACACCATCTATAAAAATGGTCTGAAAATATGGGGAGGTATTACTAATCGAGCAACTACTGGTACAACAAATAATCACCGGTCGTTAACAAATTAACAATCACAATTATTACAAAATTCATTTCAACGCAATTCCATGAATGAAAACAAAACAATTTTCTCAACAACATAACAACACAACCAACACGGAGAGCTAACGCAAAGTTTCATACAGTTAACAAAACTGAATCTCTGAAAGCTGTCTTCTTAAACACTGGTTTCTTTGTTAATAGTACAACAAAATTTAACAATGCATTCTGTAACAATTACTGTACAGTGATGAAATCTACTGATTATCAAAAATATTTATGTATCTGTATCTATTGTTCTCCACAATGGGACTATAATATTATACAATATAAACCATGATGTCAACAATGGAACAATCTGCATTTTTTCAATAAACCAAATCACACCAAAGTGATTACACATACCAAAACAACATATACATACAAGACACACCAATACTTTATACAAGTGAATGTAATGGTTAAGTCACTTTTGTTTAATACAAAGTCTTATGACAAAAGTCCAGCAAGACAAGGCAATCTCTGTTCAGTTTCAACATTACAAAATATGACTGCCAGAAACCTCCAAAAATCTGACTACAAAAAAATTTAACTAAACAAACATTTCAAAATATAACTTACAATGTTTTTAAGTTTACAAAAATGATGTGACAAAAGTTGATTTTCATTTGTAGCGTCAAATTTTTTTCACAACTGTAAACTCACAACATAAGTGTGTACACAACAATAAAACTACACCAAATTCCTTCTATGAAACATATAATTACGTAAATCAATACAGTTTTTCAAAAATAACAAACAAATCTTTAAAAATTTTGAAAATACAAAAATAATAATAATATGAAGATGATTAACGCCAAGAAGTTCAACAGCCTTTCACGATTCATTAAAAAAGCAATGTCCAAAATAATTAAGTTCCTGCACCAAATATTATAGTTTCCTGTTAAAACTTCTTTAGTTGCTTAAATTGCAATAATTTTCCACAAAGATTGAATAATATTATGCTTTTCATACAATTTCATGGAAACCAGTTCATTTTTGTATACCTAGAGAAACATTTCAAACACTATGCCACTGTTATTGCTAAATGTAATTCAGACACTAGCATAACAATTTGTTATGCCAGAAAAGATCCAATACACAAAACTTAAAATAAACAACCCACTTCATACACTACTATCACATCAAATATAACAAAACCTGCAGTTTACAAAACCTAGCGTTGGAAAGACTCGCCCTAGTAGTACGTCCCACAACTCGTATAATACATTGCAGCTGAATTGTAATAACTGACATATTATTATATTGTCACTGGGTAATTTTTGCATTGTAGGAAATTTTAGTTTTGGTTTTTTTCCTTCAGATCGGTGTTAGACTGCAATCTTTCTTTCTTGTTGCTGTTCTTATCTGGCTGTTGGTCTTTTTTTGTTCAGGTGCAGGTAATTGATTTGATTGTAAGTTATTTTATTTTCTTTTGTTTCAGGTCGTTTGGTATCTGTTAGTGTTTTGTCGGTTCTGACCTTTTGGCTTTCAAATGTTAGTAAAGTTTTCGTGTTTTGTTTTAATTTAGTTTTTTCTCAAAATGTTGTAATACTCACCAACATATATAGCCTTATGGCTGTGTTAAGGACTTGGATGGCAGGCAGGGCTCTAGCGAGCACGCATCGTGGCCGTGAGTTGTGCTAACCTGGACTTCCGTAGGTTAAATAAAACATTTAATGAATTTTACCGGCATTGGTTGAATGAAGTTGCAAGCAAAATGCATTATTCAAAATGGAACCGAATACTGGAACCGATATTAAAATTGTAGAATTGGTACCGGAACAGATATTTTTTGTTATTCCACCCATCCCTATGATCCATAACATTCGTACCTCTTCAAAGTCAAGCAAGTGCGGAATTACAGTGTTCACAATTATCGCTTTTCTTTTGATGTTTAAAATTTTAGTTTTTAGTTGTCTACCTGTTAGTGTGTTAGGTTTGGAGATTCAGGAGGCTCCTTAATCAGTCCTGTGGTGCCAAATTAAAAAACAATGGCCTCTCCGCCTACATGAGATATCGAAAACATTGTAGGCCTACAAACAACTCATTTTGTACAGCTTTAATCAAAGTTAAATATTCCAACACCTGACATGTTCTTCTTCAAGCACAAATGTATCAAATATTTATTTATTTCCATAAATTTATTCGTCTTTAACATTTCTACATGTTTGTTTACAAACAGCGTGGCAACAGTAAACTAATTTTCTTCATGCAACTGTTTGCATTTTCTAATCAGGTGCAGAGCCTAAGCAAAAAAAAAATACCGACCACAGTAAAAATTTGGCTGTAAAATTACATTTCAACTTTTAATAATGTAACATTTAGAGTTAATTTGTTTACTATTAAATTTATTTAACTAAAAACAAGTGTGGCCACGACTTGTTTCACATTTGTTCGCAATATGGCACTTGGCGCATTTAAGCGATTCTACTGTTACCGACATTTTCATAGTAGTTGTGCACCTTAAACTAAGTTTCCGGCCTTCACATTTTGTTTAAGTAATAAAAAGACATCTTCAAGAAATTTAATCATGTAGGCATATCAATTTAGTGGCGAGAACTATTTCATTCAGTACTCTGTAGAAGAAATATATAGTTTTGTTTTGTAGAAATGGCACTGTGAAGTGAATCTGAATGTCTTGATGTGTCAAAACCGTGTGATTTCAAGAATATTGCGCACTTCCCAAAAGAATATTAATTTAAAAGAAATAATGTAAACAAGGAAAGTCGCATTTATATGTACATTTTTTTGCAATTTTTTTTTTAGTGTTACGTTTTTAACTTTTGATTTTGTTGCATTTAGCGGCATTCATTTAATTATGCCATGGAATGTAAACAAAACCAATCAAACGCCGCACATTGGAAGTTAAATATGTGTATTAACATGCACAAAATGTGTGGATNTGCCATGGATTCATTTAAAGTTTTTTCACCCAGGGTTCTAGATGCTGCAGTCACTTCTTCAAAGAGAATTTTGGATACTTGGCGCCAGGAATCTCATTCGCAGCCGCGTTCATGAATGTAAACAAAACCAATCAAACGCCGCACATTGGAAGTTAAATATGTGTATTAACATGCACAAAATGTGTGGATGTTATTTATAATGCTGAAGATGTCACAAAATCAAACAATTAGCCTAAATGCCCTATTAATTATGAATGATTATTATACTACTGATGGTGGATTAAAACTGTTAGGCCTGAAAACTCTACAGTTCACTAAAAAATTAATTTTTCAGTCGAAGAAACAAAAATCTTTCATTCGAATTTGAAATTGAGAATCTTTGCACATCCCGGACGGTAACTAGACGTAATCGAAAGAAGTGAATGGCATAGCTTTTTGCTTGAGCCTGCCCGAAGCCCACCATTTTTTCTTTAGTAGCAAATTGTACTTAAGCACTTATTGTGAATGCAAAGAGTTAGTTAGAAGCACTTAGTCTGTCACCAGTTCCACTCACACAAACACACCTACTATTAATACAAACTTGTTGTATTGCCAAGTTCCTTGAAACCTGAGTAGCAAACTAAGCCAGCTGGTCTTCATAAATATAAATATTTACATATTTAAATCTTGCAAATAAGTAATGATATGCTGTTTGGAGTGTGAAGGATAATTTTTACTTTTCACAGCAAAAAACTGTTAAAAAAAATTTTATTTCATTTGTTTGTAGCACATTTTTTTTATAGATTATTGATTAAAACTGTTGTCTTTTGGAGTAACTCTAAGAAGCCTTTAAGTGTTCTTAACTGCATACAATACATTTGAATAATAAATCATTAAAGTATTCAAATATTCTTTTACAACATAAAAATCTCTTTTAATGTGGGTATAGAGTATCGTATCAGCTCACAAGAATCGGTATCGGTGGAATCGGCAAAAAGTGGTATCGGCTCACCCCTATTTGTAATGTGAATTTACTGTAGAGTTAAATAGTATTACCAGGAACAACTGTTAAACAAATTTACAGTAAAAGGTGGAAATTTCAATTTTCCAATTCAGATTCTTACTGGAAGAAGTAATTTCAGAACTGAAGGAAAATATTTGCTTGTGCACAAAAAAAGCTAACAAACTAAAATGTTTATTTGCAAATTGGTGAACAAATTTTTTTTTCTGAGGTGAGCTATATAAAAGTAACCACATTCATCTTTTTTGTCCTTTTAGAAAGAAAGTTCATTGTTGAAACACGGAACAATGACATTTACGCTGTGATAGGCTGTTAAACTCTTACTCCACAGACCACACACAACAGAAGAACTCTTTAGTTTAGGACATGTCAGAATAAGAACTGAAGTATTCCTGGCAATCCTATGGTCCCGCAGCACACCCCGAGACCACGAAAGTGCGTCCGAACTGTCGGCCAAAACACACCCGGGATTCAGTGGAATTTCCTCTTCTTGGAACCTGCAACATTTCATTGCCAAACTCTACAGTCAAAAAAAATCCACGCAAAGTGAAATGTAAAAGGAAAGCCACAAGCACATTCTAAACATAGCTATGAAACCACCCAAACATCCCTCGGGTTGTGCAAATGTAACTTTTTGGTTCAAAAAATACACATTAAAAATAACTTAATGAAGTCTTACGGCCTTAGCAAATGTTTAAACAAAATCTTCATATTTTATAACAATTTTCATTAATATCGTAAAACACATACCAGCACCTAATCAACTAAATTCTATTTAAAATATCAAACTGGCACAATAGCACCAATAGTTGTATGGTTCAATAATACTTCTAAAATATTTACTTTAAAAACCTTTAAAAAAAAAAGGGTGCTATGATTAGATTGCATAAAAAAGTAACGTATGCTCTATAAATGCATAAAGAAATTTACAAATATACTCTTGCCAAAATTTCAAGTTTAATTTTATGGAATTATTAAGTAATATTAGACAAAAATGTTCAGTGTTATTAACCTGAAAAAAAAAATCATCTGTAAGTACTCAAGAATATGTATTTCCTGAACATGAAAATTTTTGTTAAGTTTTTTAGCACACAGTTTTTTTTACCGATATTGAAAATAAAAACTTAAGATTTGTTTGTCAAGCAAATTTGATTCTGTGGGTAAATGACTGCATAAAACAATGCAGTATACATTAAACTAAACAGCAAAATAATTCTTGAATATTTTATATAGTGAAATACTCTATACAACAAAATGTATATAAACTTGGTCTCAGCCGAACGCATAATAAAGTATTTTTTACCACCATTTACCAAAATTAATTACATTGGTAACCGTGAAATTCTCATTCTAACAAATGCCAATGCGTGTTAATATATAAATTACATACGCTTGTGTCCAACAAATCCCATTTAATTGTACTTTTTCATGTTAGAATTGCAGTTAACGTAAATTGGAAAACATTTTTTTGTGTGCATTACAGATGTGTGGGCATGCAGCACTTCAAACACAATGGCTGGTCATTTCTCCACGACACTAGCACCGGTAGACACCTTTCAGTGCCACAACAGTGTCAGCTACATCATTGGCGTGCATATGCACTCGTCCACATCTATGACTCGTTTACATTTTATCCCCAGTTGTCGGCGGCTTTTTTCGTGATATGTTCCATTGACGTATTTATCAAAGAGGGCGAGTATAAAAGAATACCTCAACTTTGAAGGTCTACAATATCAAAACCAAACCACCTACAACCTTGACTGACCAACCAAATTATCCGCGGAACCGTGAAGTTTGTTTACCATACATTCATAAATTTTCAATGTGACCACCAAGAGCGGCCCGAACGACATCTAAGCAATAATCAAACTCGTTCCACACTCTTGTCAGCATGTCCAGTGTTACGGTTTGGATGGCGTTTGTAACTCTCGGTTTGAGGTGCTGAGGGGGTAGCGAGCTCGCATTCAACACGTCAATGTGAAGGGGACGGTCTGATGTTTCCTTTATGGTATGCCACCCCATTGGCACCTAGTTGTTCACGGATATCTGAACGAAACGTTGCTGCAACGCTGGATTGGTCGAGGAGCAGCTGGTGACCAGGCTCTTCATCACTGGCCCCCAAGAAGTCCAGATCTTACCCCGTGCGGTTTTTTTGTATGAGGGTACATAAAGGATCAAGCGTTTCGTCCACCATTGCCGGCTAACATTGACGACCTCAAAACGAGAATTACGGACGCCATCCAAACCGTAATACCGGACATGCTGACAAGGGTGTGGAACGAGTTTGATTATCGCATAGATGTCGTTCGGGCCGCTTATAATGGTCACATTGAACATTTATGAATGTATGGTAAACAAACTTCACAGTTCCATGGTTCATTTGATTGGACAATCGAGGTTATAGGTTGTTTGATTTTGATATTATAGACCTTCAAAGCTGGGGTATTCTTTTAAACTCATTCTGTAGTTTTAGGGTCTCTTTACGTAGTTGGCTTTCTAGAGGCATGTGAAATATGCATCCGTCTGAAAAAGGTGTAGCAAGTTAAATATAAATAAAATTTTAGTAATTTTACAAACAAAACAGCAATCTTTCAACATGTCCCAACCAAAGTAATAAGCATTTGTTTAAAAACTGGATCAAGTTAAAATGTAAGTGCTTTTAATAAAAAAAATTTGCTTGAAGCTGGCAAGAAGAGATAAAAGTTGAAAACTTCAAAATGTTCAGCCAACCAAGATACATGTTTCAAACATAACCTAGAAATCGGGGAAAACAACCCAGCAACAAAAAATTTTTCAGAGGTAAATGTGATACAGTATACTTAAATTTTAAAAATGACCCAATACATTTTGTGCTAATGCAGCAATATATTACAATATTTTCATTCGGATTTGACTTTAGGCGATACAAACATTTTTAAAAAATCCCTTCTGTCTCATCACAAACAGGATTTCCTTCATATTTTTATTTCCAACACACTTGAAAAGCACAAATGTAAATTTGTTTTAAATCAACTTCATTCATAAGCCAAGGAGTTGTTTCAATCCAAAAAATTCTTCAGTGAGATCACGTCCAATAACTTTAGACAAAGAACTATTTATGATTCAATACCAATAATATCACTGTACTTACAAAAAAAATAAATGTTATTATATAAAATAAGTTTTTTCACACTTTATGTACATATTACATTGCAAATGCTGAATCGAAATACTCAGAATCAGGAATTGAGAATCGAAAATGAGGACTCGAACTTGGAATCGGAAAAATGCATACTCGACCCATCCCTAATACCTAGTAATTTTTTTTACTGTGATTTCAAAAGTAATCACCTAACCTACTATAAACATACTATACCAACTCAGTGCTCAAAAAAAAAGTATCATCAAGAACCAGTTTAGTCTCCTCCCAAAATGAGAATAACACATCATGCCTGGACAAGGAGGACCAAAGGTATGTTACCTTTCTTCCCTTTCTTGGTCGTCGATGACTTTCGTTTCTTGGAAGTGGACGATGGTCCGGCCACACCTTCCAACGCTCTAATGTCCCCAAACCGCGTCAGCTCGTCACCCAGAGTCCCCACAGTTGTCATCTTGCGGGACTTGTGGCGTTCCTGCTTTGTTACCGGCAGGCGGGTGAAGTACGTTTCTTCGTACCTAAGTACAATGTATTTCAAACCTCAACACAATAGGTTATTAGAATACAATGTGTATAAACAATTACTAGGGTCCCACTTTTACAGTAAATAAAATGAGATAATTTCGTCATTACAATTTCACCGTTTTGTCAAATAAATTTTATAACAAAAGAAATGCATGCATTTTTATTAGAACATGAATCTGTTATTCATTCGTTTTAATCAGTATATATTTAAGTGGAAAACAATTCAAAAATATTTAACATTAAGGATGAAAGAAAAACCTTACAAGAGCACATTTGTCATGTAACATACATTGTCTCGTCAGTAATTTTTGGGTGATCAATCTTGTACATTGTCGAGATATTTTAAACTGCATTTTACAAGGTTTTTACATCACCCACATACAGATTGCGTTCAATTGTATATAACAATAATTTAATTTAATCCAGTTCAGTTCAATTTTAGACCAACACAAATCCATCAAAACCTAACTATAAAATATAAGTAAATGTTTTATTATAGATAAAATAAAAATACTTCTTAGATAGTAAAAATGTTTCTACAAACAAGTGGCAGAAACCTATGCATTTTTGTTTTCTTGGGAATATGAAAATTACACAAATTTGCTTCAAATGCAGTTGTCTTTTTATTTTTTAAGTCCTCCACTATCACAAAATCACTGTGCATACTGCATGGCAGTATTTAAACATGAGTATTTTCGCACCTATTTAATGTTTATACTACAGTATTTGCACTTTGGTCAGTTTATATAACACAAAAAACGTTCACTTTCAAACTCCCAGGCATGATCTGAAACCGGAACTATTTTTGGCATTCTTAACCGGTTTTGCGACATAAACAGCAGACTAAAATCACCAGCTATGCTCAATACTTGCCAATGCAGTATTCGCTGGTTGTCAAGAACCTCCACAAAGCACAGATGATGAGTAAAGTCGGCAGTGTTTGAGCAGCTACCACAAAAAGACTCACTTCATGATTATGTTGAAACTTAGAGGTGACTTTAGAAAAACCGAGTATAGAGGACATTGTTCACAGTCTTGTAACTACCACTCAAGATGAAGAGGAAGATGAAGAGGAGCAAGAAGTGAAGATGCCTTCAGCCAAGGATGCTCTCTTGGCTCTTCAAACACCGTGGGACTACATATCTAGTGCTGAAGGCAATAAATATTCTGCAAATATTTTATGCAAAAATTTTCAAGCTGAAGCCATACATTTGCTGACAAAGTGTGACATAATGGCATTGCTTAAATATTATTATTATTTTATTATTTCAGTTAAATTTTTTCATAAGAAGTGTACATAAAAGATGGGAGAAAAAAGAATACAAGCAACAATACTATCTATTCCTTACTTCACACTTTCTCATTTTTAACACTTTTTTACTCATCCTCTGAAAAGTGAAAATAAGGGGGTTTCACTACAATTACTGCAGTGTTTATAAGTTACCTGAATTTAATGTGCATTTCGAGGAAATTTTACTTTTAATTAAATGTTTTGCAGAATTTCGAATTAACCAAACTCCAAAGCATGCAAAATGCCATTTATGTATGTTCATGGGCTAACAGTAACTTTGGTTTACAGAGAATTTTTAATAACAGAGTTCAAATTAAGAAGATTTTACTGTCGTTCGACTGCTTGTTTGCCACCTCCCCAGTGTTTGACTTTGGAATTCCCGCCATCCTGTTGGTGGTGCATCTTGGATCGGAGCTGGAACTAGTTTGTTCGCTAGTCCTTTGTTTGGCAGTTGATTTTTCATGTGTACTAGTGAACGCAATGTCGCTATCGTGTATTATTTTCCAGCTCCCATGAAGCCATCCAGTGAACTTGTATTCTTTATTAATTTATTTTACTAGCCCTTCAAGTTTTGCAATGAAACAACTGTATTATGTGGGCCCATAAAGGGCGGTGTCTGCGTTAAGCAACTCAGGCATGTAATTTGAGTAACAGCAGGTTGGCAGGCATGTGTGGATAAACAGTGCCAACTTTGATGGAAGGAACAGACAAATCATTTGTTAGAGATGGTGTCTATTTTTAAATCTTTCCTTCTACTCAAATCATGAAGTAGTGGCAAAGAGAATCACAATGGTAGGCGAACAAAATAAATGCAACAAACTTAACCTATTTCCTTAAATTTTTCCATTTAACCACATTTCTCACGCTTTCCAAAACTGGTTGTTATTTTGAGGGGGTCATTACCCCTAGGGTCACGAGTGTCGTGAGTTGTGTACATGTGTAACTATTTTCGTATAATAATAATTTGTAACTCTAATTTTAATAACCAATCATTAACATAAACATAACATCATCATTAACATAAACATCATCATAACCTAACCTTCACACTCATACCAATACTTTAAATCCTATCAACAATATACTTCATTCTTGCAACAATGGTGCACATATCAATATATGTATTAAAATGATTCAATGTGTATTTTTGTAATGTGTGCATTTTGTAGGTTATAAGTCTGCTATACATTTAAAAACTGGCCACCTAAAACAACAAAACAAATAAAAAAAAAATTTCTGAACAAATCCAAAATAAGAGGACACATTTTTACTAATGGATAATATAGTGGATTCAATATCCATCGTTTCTCAGGGGTCTGACAAAAATGTTCAATACATGTGGACTTTCAAAGAATGTGGTCTTGAAATGCAGATAAATAAAATATGGGACCAAAGAATATGTTCCATGCATGCGGGATTTCAATCCATCCAAGTTCAATATACATAGAGGTTCCACTGTAGTAGAATATATGTGGGGAGGCGGGCACAAGGGAATGCATAAGTCGGAGCCGGAGCCGGCCGACCGACATCATGCAGGTGTCGTTCCGGTCGGTCTGTGGTCATGTTGGATCCAGGTGACCTTCACCTATGACTATGACCTTGACTCTGTAAACATAACCTTGAAACATAAAAAAATATATTTTTATAAATTTAAAAAAAATTAAATCTCAAAAAATTTATAAAAAAAGTACTTAAAAAAAATTATTTAATGACATCCATGGAGGTTTGGAGTTTGAATATAAGTGGCGCGACTAAGCTCTCGACATGACTGAAACTCGCCAGGTCGGCCGGTGTATCTTATCAGCCATGTTAGATGTAGATGTCCTTGACCCAGTTAGAGTATTGACTTTAAACCCAAAAAACTCCAAAAATCTAAAAAAAAATTCCCAAAATATTTTTACAACATTAAAAACAACTATAAAAAATATATATAAATTATTAAAAAAAATTATAACAAATAAAAATTTTGAATGTTTGGGCTTAGAGGGGACGGGAGACGACCCGAACAACTGCCATGTTATGACATCACCCAACCACCATATTTAATACAAGTTACCTTGAACTTGACCTTTTGACATTGACTTCTGACAAGGGGACAACAACTAGGTTAAAATATCTACACCAATTTTTTTATTTTTTGTGAAATTTTGAGGATTTATTGCAAGTTACAATGATTTTAAATTATTGTTATTTGAAAATATTATTATTAAGTG
Organism: Clitarchus hookeri; assembly: GCA_002778355.1. Classification (NCBI taxonomy): domain Eukaryota; kingdom Metazoa; phylum Arthropoda; class Insecta; order Phasmatodea; family Phasmatidae; genus Clitarchus; species Clitarchus hookeri. The sequence continues at coordinate 143,346 of NQII01004736.1, read as the reverse complement.
ATTTTTTTGTTATTTTTAATTTTTTTTAAAGGATTTTTGAAGATTTTTTTGTGATTTTCAAGTAATTTGAGTTATTTTTAAGAATTCTTTAGTGATTTCGTAAGATTTTTAGAAATTTTTTAAGATTTATAATGATTGACAAAGATTTTCTAGCAATTGTCAAAGATTTTCTAGTGATTGTCTAAGATTTTTGGTGATTCCCAAAGATTTTCTTGCAATTTAAAATGATTTCATCTGATTTTCCTAGATTATTTGCAATTTTCAAAGATTTACTTGCAACTTGTGAAGAGTTTTTGTACCTGCAAAGATAATATTAAAGACTGTTGAACATTTATTTATATATTAAAGTCGGTATATTTAAAATATTTCTGAAATTTTATGGAATTTTTAATAGATAAGGAGTTTCTTATCTTTTAAGTGATTTTCATGAATTCCTTCAAATTTAAAAGGTCCTGAAATTTTTGTTTTAAGGATCAAAATTTGAACGTCAACCCATCTCTACTAACAAACATTTAAAATTTATTTACTCAATGTTATAAATTTCGATTTTTAGAGGAAATGTGTGTGTATCGCAGAACAAGTAAGCCATAATTTTATCAACTAATTAAGGCCACTTGGCCTTTAAGTAAACTTAAAGTGCCAATTCAAACACTGCCTCACTTTTTGCGTTACCTATACTTTTCTCACTCCAACAAAAAAGAATGTTTAAAAAACCTACCACATAGCGGATGATTTCAGCGTTACCACGGCAAATGACATATATAAAGATCATAGCACTTCATTACACTTTTTGTGCCTTCTTGTGGCTTTGATATGACGTTTCTTCATTCACATCATAAATTATGTGTGCATTCTTCACTGTTGGCGTTATGACTTGGCAAGGAATGAGAAGAAATTATATTCTACTGTTGTAATATTTCTGAGAGATAAACAAAAAAAATTGCGTTACCGTAAATGGAAACTAAGTTTCTCAACGTCTTACGGCTTTGGAACGACCATCTGGCGTCCGCCATGGTTGTTTACTAAACCACTAGCGCCGTTGGTTTTATTCCGCGGCAGCGCTAGTAGTAATCAAAGCAAAGGAGCCATGCTATTTCAAAAACAAAACCAGTTTGATTATAACAAGAAAAAACATTTGCATGCAATCATTTTAAAAAATTTGCAGTGTAAGTTAACTGACTTACAAACAAAATGCCAAATAAAGTGTCTGTGAAATGCCTTTATGTGTAGAGGCAATAATGGAGATTTTCTTTATTTACTTATTCCCAATCTCGTCCTTTTCTCATGGGAAAAATTATTTTCAGCCCCGCCCAAAATTTACCCTGCTCAAAATCTCCAATCCCGCCCAGCTATGTTTTGTTTATGGTAACACCAGCCTGTTATAGCATTATCAATCTACAGTTATTGTGCCTATCAGTTGCGTGTGACAAAAAGATTCATTTTGTTGTAAAACATAATGTGTTTTCACTGTGCTATTATTGAAAACTTTTTCATAATTTCATGTGTTGGTGAACATTTATCATGGCAAGTGAGGTTTGAAAATATTTCTGAATAAACTATGTGGACAATATATATATATATATATATATATATATATATACACACAGGCAGTCCTCTACTTTCGTGCATTCGACTTTCGTACAATTCGCGCTTTCGTACATTGGTTTCTTACACCATAAATTCGACTTTCGCGTGTTTGCTTCGTTCTTTCGTACATAACCTTTCGTACATAACCAAAAAAAATATCGCGCGCATGCCTCCACGAGAAACGTAAACATCAAAGATATATGGATTGTTTATATTCTGTAGGTTTTGTCTTCGCAAATAATATTGCAGCAAAGTTGACTTATACTACGTAGAGACCTCTGGTGTGGATATACGGAACTATGTTTCCGATATAACTGAACAAATATGCAGTTGTATGTCTGATGTGTTACTACGCTATGGCGCTATGCCGCTCCTGTTTAGAACTTCCGTTGTTTTTATTATGGTTTTTAGTTTCCTTTGAGGTTAATTTTATATCCATTTTTTTTTTTTTTTGTTAATCTATTGGCGCACGTACATAATTATTACACCACGCAATGAATAACAAACGTAAAAACGAAAGTAATGAAGACTCGGTGTGTAAGAAACAAAGAAAACATGTTGTAAATAGTGTACAAACAAAATTAGACATTATCGCGCAATCGGAAAGTAGCAAATCACTTGCGGCTATAGGACGGTCTTTCAACCTGAGCCGATCCACTGTGCGTTCTATTGTAAAAAGTAAAGGAAATATAAGGGACTATGTTATAAATTCGGGAAATCTTTCTTCTAAAATAATTTCAAAACGGCGGGGTGTAGCGATGGAAGAGATGGAACGGTCTTTAAAAGTGTGGTTAGACGATCAACACCAGAAAAATATCCCTATCAGCCTTGCAATAATTCAATGCAAAGCTCTCAGTTTGTTTGAAGATTGGAAAAATTAGTCAAATGTTTGTGTGTGTAAAATATGTCTTTTCAATTGTTTGAACTATTAGCTATATATTTAAACACTTTTAAATAACTTTGATGCATGATCTTGTTTCTTTGTGTGTAAATATATTGTTTTGAATATTTTTTTTTGTTTAGTTACGTTTTTTTTCCCATCTAGGAACGGAACCTCATTTATCACATTAAAATAAGGGTTCTACTTTCATACATTTCAACTTTCATACACAAATTTAGGAACACATTGTGTATGAAAGTAGAGGACTGCCTGTGTGCCTGTGTGTGTGTATATATATACATATATATATATATATATATATATCTCTCTATTTGTATATCTCTCTCTATTTATATCCATCTCTCTCTATATCTCGCTATCTATATCCATCTCTCTCTCCATCTCTGTCTCTCTATATATATCTCTCTATCTATATCTCTCTATCTATATCTCTCTATCTATCTCATATCTATATATCTCTCTTATATCTCTCTCTCTTATATCTCTTTCTTATATATCTCTCTCTCATATCTCTCTCTCTCTCTCTTATATCTCTCTCTCTCTCTCTCTTATATCTCTCTCTCTCTTATATCTCTCTCTCTCTCTCTCTCTTATATATCTCTCTCTATCTCTCTATCGCTATCTATCTCTCTATCTCTATCTCTCTTATATCTCTATCTCTCTTATATATCTCTATCTCTCTCATATATCTCTATCTCTCTCATATATCTCTATCTCTCTCATATATATCTCTCTTATATATATATATATATATATGTGTGTGTGTGCATTTTCAATATTATCTGATATGCCTCTTTTAACTTTTGGAATTTCATATGAATACGCTCCCACTGTTTGTGTTATATTATTTATGTTAGTAATAAGCCTACTACTAATGTAGGCCTAGTTTAAATAACTAAATTTCATTTAGTTATGTAAAGTCTGTAACTAAATGAATCACAATTTTTGGAATCGAGAATCGAGAGTGGTATCGGCATAGAGATCAAGAATCAAGGAAAAGTGGAATCATTACATCCCTAGTGATATGGCAGATTGGTCTTGTCAGTTGGTCTAGCCAGTTTTGCAGGAACTGATCTCACCGGGAACTAGTCTTGGGCTCAGTCAGTCTCGCCAGGAAACAGTCATGGGTTGAGTTAGTCTTGGTTGCAGTGTTGTTGGCTAGTTTGGTTAGTTGGTATGACCCCTTGAAAACCAGCTAGTAATGGACAATTGTAGGGACTGTGATTTTTATCGATTTTTCGAGTTCAATGTCATTGGGATCAAGGTCAACAATAACTAACATGGTGGCTAAATTGACATATCCTCTGGTGGCTAGTCAATAATTAATACACTGATAAAGTAAACCAATGACGAACAAAAAAACTAATAATATGGTGGGTGGAGTGATTCGAAAAACGAGTTAAGGGGTAGGGGTATGTTAATACAATGTGATTGATTGGAGGGGGTCAGTCATCTTCTGGACGTGGTGCTAAAGGAATCTTTGGAAATTTAAGTTTTGATAGTAACTTTTTATAAATTCTTTAAGAAAAATTTTTTTTATTTGCATTTTTTATAAATTTTTTTAGATAATTTTGTGAATTTTTATTTTGAAGTCATGCTTATGGGGTCAAGGTCAAAGGTCAAGTTCAAGGTAACTTGGATTAAATATGGCGGCTGGTCGCCTCCAATCCCCTGTACTATTTGAGCCCAAATTTTTGAAATATAAATATTTTTAACAAATTAGTTATAATTTTTTTTAATTTTTTTAACATTTAAAATGTTTTTTTTGATTTGTTTGGAATTTTTTGGGTGCAAGATCAAGGTCATCAACATCTAACATAGCTGACGAGATGTCATGTCGGCAGCTTGGTCGCTCCTCCCATCATGAAACCCCAAACCTATGTGTACGTCTTCAAATAATTTAATTTTTTTAGTAAATATTTTATGATTTTTTTGGTGTTTTTAATTTTTGTATGGTTCAAGGCCATCCAAGGTCACAGTCACCAGGTCAAGGTCACCTGGATTCAATACGGCCGCCGACCGACCGGAATGACGGAGCATGATGTCGGCCAGCCGGTTCCGGCTCCGACTTCCCCATTTCTTTGTGCCTGACTATGCAGTTATATTCTACTGAAAATAAAAAAATTAAGAAAATATTGAGATTCAGCATCACCTTAAAAAAAAGTTTGGTTTGGGTGCAGGTCTATTTTTAATATAGGGTATTGGTACCAGCTCAGCTCTAATTAATTTCTTCTGTTTCATCCCTGCGTGTCCTTTTGGAACATGTACGAATTAACGTCACCGTAGGCTGAATGTTAATCTCACGAAAGCGAGCGCGGTAGTATTCAATAAAATATTGTTTTCCGAGTGAAAGATGTTTAGTGCCGCTTAATGGCTACGAAGCGCAAAGGAAACGAGTTTACATTCGACAAAAAACTGAAAATTATAAGTGAAGTGGAGTGCAGGAAAAAAAATAAAAGACTGTACAGATGAAAACGAGACAATTTTTGTAAATTCTCCAGTGGTATTTTCTCAAGATCAAATATGAAGATCAAACATGTGAATTTTGTGAAATAATCTTACCTTATTTAATAATGTAATTAAGTGCCTGGAATTTATTTAGGTGCCTGTTAACTACATATTGCCAAATTAAATATTTTTTTGATGCATAAAATTGTATTTTTTTTGCCATTATTTTGTTAATGCATTTTTTTCTGATAGCTCGTTAATACAACCCTTGTTATTACAAAGTGCAGAATTCCAGGATCCGTCAGGTTTGTATTAATAAGATTTGACGGTAGTTCCACTTACATTTTATAAGTTAAACTAATAAGCAGTTTCTAGATGAAAACAAATATGGAGGTGATTTGGTATTTTTGTGTTACAGCTCACTAGATTTAAAAAAATACAAAATTGCAAATTACGTTGCGTACAAAACTGGGTNTGTAATGAAGTTCGTTGTACTGGTGCTTTACTGTATTTACACTTTTCAAGGGGACAAAGGAAAAAAGTGTAACTTAATTGCAGGAAAGTGTAAATTGAGGGAAAGCTCTAAAATTTTGTCTTGGTACAAACTTAATTTCCTTTCTTTCTTCTGCAGTAATCACTTTCCAGTTATAAAACATTTAAAATACAACTACAAATACAGTACAACATAAATTTTCAACCCACACACAAAAAAATTATGCCAGATTTTGATTTAAATTAAATAAAGCTTCATCCACCAACATAGCCAATGTAAGTTAAATAAAAAAGGTCAGTCGCCAACTCCCACATAAAAATGAAGTCAGATTTTGTCAAAATAAATAAAGCATGATCTACAACTAATATAAACAAAGTAAAAAAATTCACTCAAGATAAGATAAACAAGTGTATCCACACCCTTGCTTTCAATATTATTTTTAGTTTATCTGCAACCAAAATTGTTTTACGAATTTTAAAATTCTCCATTACTTTCCACAAATNATAAAAAAAAAAAAAAAAAAAAAAAGAGGCCAGATTTTATGTTTAAACTTAAATAACATACTGCAACATATTTATATACTAGATATCTGCTAGATATACATTAACCTTTTAAAAAATGTTTATAGAATAACAGACATAGGTTAAGAATACACACTTTTTTGTGGATACAACAGTCGCAGTGTTACCACTCATGCTTTTAAAGGGATAAACATTCACAGGATCTTGCTTTGAGGTGCATTCCAGGCACACAATGTAGTGTTCGCACGTGCACTAAGTTACCAGATGTTACTCCACTGAACATCTCGTACACAATCCATGCACTAAGTTACCAGATGTTACTCCACTGAACATCTCATACTCCATTAGATTAATTTCAGCACAAAGGTTTACAAACTTGTGGTTGTTATGTGAGACAGAAATAAAGATGTAAATAAACTGTCTGAACGTATTTTGCAAGGCCTTAATAGCGGGATTACAACAAATTTGGTGATGTAATTTGAGGGGAAGTGTTCCATTACTTCTTATGGCACAAAAACGGGACCTGAAGAACATGGTGCAAAACGTGGGAAACATTATTACTGAGAATGTAAATAAGAGGTTTTGCTGTAATTCTGATATTGGAGTGCAAGTGATGTAAAAAAACACTGCAACACATAATTTATAATGCCATATATCAGTGATGAAAACATTATTCCTATATTGAAACAATGAATATTATATATGAACAACGTTTGCATACACAAATTCATGACACCAGAATATTATTACACATAAAAATTATAATTGTTAATTGCACACAAGGAATTTCAAAATAAGTTTCCTGTTCACAACTGAGAAATTCGAATGCTATAGATATGGGAAAATGAGAAGTTCTACAAGGGTAATTTGTGTTGCGAACAACAGTACGCCTGTGATAGACAAAATGGCAGTAGTGTTAGACTCATTTCTACTATTACTATATTTCATAGCATAATGGTTGCATTATAATTAGAAAAGAGGACAAATTTTTTACAGCCCAACAGCTGCAGGACAGTAGCCAAACCAGGTAAAGAGGAGAAGGAAGAAGCCCAATACTGTATCCAAGAAAGAGAAATGATACATTCTTGTCTCTTTGTGTTTACTGTTTACAAGGAACATACAAATAAATACGGAAAGTTGTTAACATCCTTTCAACTTTTCTATTCACACAATGTATTTGTGGACCGACAGTGTTTCTTCATCTCGTGGAAAGTGATGTTACAGTGAGAAAAATTAAACTTTTGTTTAATTTTGAACATGATGAGACAGTCGAAATTTATTACTACAGAGAATGTGTCGCTACAGCCCTTTCTTTTTATGGTGAAGTTCCACTGAACATACATTGTAATGGTTTAGCAATGACACAAAGCACAGACAAGTAACACATGTTTCTAACTCACTCTTCTCTCTCGCGGCGCTCTCTCGACAGGACGGCCCTCTTGGAACTCTCGTGAGTGACCTCGACAGGGGTGTCCAAGTACTCCTCGCGCAGCTCCTGGATCACCGAGCTGTTCAGCGCCGCCTTCCTGGCCCGCTCCAGAAGCCGATGCTGCCTCTCCACCTTACTTTCATCCCCTTCTGCAAAGTTACTTCTCATGATCATATCTGCACTCACCTAGATATTTAAAAACCACTACACTACACAAATATACACCGTTCACAGTAAAGTGAGCAATTCTGAAGTAGACCTCCGAGAAAAATCATTGCCGTTAACTGCATGTCTGCCACTGTGCAGGCTCCTGTTAAGTAAAATACTTCCAAGTCTTCGTATTGTATCACAAGTGTAATGTTTAAATTTACAGCAAATCAATTTAATTGTTTTTCTCTGCTTTATACACATTAGAGTATTACTGCCATTTATAGTAAACTCATGATTCTAAGACCTTTCATCCCAGGAAAAGGGTCATTTTGAAGGATCTTTACTGGAAAGGCCTTTTCAATCAAATTCTTTTTCACGGTTCCCCAAAAAAAGAGTGGTTATTTTGAGAGGGTCACTATTCCAGGGGTCCTAGAATCGAGAGTTGACTGTATATTCCTAAAATTTCAGGTTTTCAATTCACTGACACATCAAATAAAGTCATTAGGCCAATGCCAATGTACATTTTACACACGCCAGAAGGATACAAAAAGAAAACACAAGTACATTTTAAGCACTGCTTTCAAAAGTCCTCAATTAACCATTAACAGCCTTTAGTTCATTAGCAACCATGCCCAAGGCTGAAATGAGGTGGAGATAAAGCCGTAAAGGAATGCACAGAAATGAGTACCCTGAGAAAATCCTGCTGATCAATGGCAACACCCACCACATTTCCAATGTACAAAATTCGTGCCACCACTCGGGGAATATAAACCAGATTTCCTTGCATGAGGATAGTGGGCTAGTAGCATTAATATAAACATGTATGTAAAAATTATACGCACACCTTCGTTTCAAATTATAACCAATATCTTTGTGGCCCAAAGCTGACAGCTTCGCAACCTTTGCCACAGAGGTCACCATTTGTTACGTGAAAATATAAATTAATTTAAATGTTTAAACTTGTTTAGGTAGGGCCTGACCAAAAATTGTGATTGCAAAATTTTGCGACTTCGCATGTTCATGTAAGGAAAAAAAACATATTTTTGTGGCATTCCCGTATAAGAAGTTTTCCGGCATAAGATACTTTTCATAGGCGTACAGGTTAAAGCATTTGCAAGCAGTAATAAATGTAATTTTTTGCAAATTTATATTACAAAATCATGTTTGGCTAATTGTATTATATGATATAACATTTTATTGAGTTTTCATACATTGTAATTTTTACCTGAATATGGAATGTTTTTTTGTCTAATATACGTTGTTTCTTCTTAAATGTACAATGTTTTTACGTGCATATAAAACTTCATTACCCGAATATGAGACCACTACAAAATTACAATTACTGAAAAATATCACCACCGCACGCCTGGCACCAGTGCAGGCTATAAGCTGTGTATACTCGATGCGCCGGGAATTGCACTACACTCTGTGCAACATAAATATCAGATAAATTATCGTGTATTGTACTACATACAGTACAGTACAGTACTTTAAATGTGTGATTTGTATTTGCTTTGAAATGTATAATAGGTACCGTTTAGGGATGTCAGATTCCACGATTCCTCGAAACCTCAATTCTTGAAGAACCATATAATCGAGTATTGGAAGTCCAAGAATCGAAGCAATAAAAACAAATTATCACAAATACATAACATATCACCTCTCAAAAACCGTTTAAAATGACTTGATATATGCCAGTAATTGAATCACTAATGTAAAATTATTTTGTCCGTGAAAATACATTGAAGAGCCAAAAAAAACTGGTATAGGCGTGCGTATACAAATAACAGAGGTATGGAACCAATCAGAGAAACGCGATGTGGTCGGCAGCTAGATCGGTTATTGCTGCTTCAATGGCAGGTTATCAAGATTTAAGTGAGTTTGAACGTGGTGTTATAGTCGGCGCACGACAGATGGGACAAAGCATCTCCGAGGTAACGATAACATTTGGATGTTCGCGTACGACCATTTCACGAGTGTACTGTGAATATCGAGAATCCGGTAAAACATCACATCTTCGACATCGCTGTGCCTGGAAAAAGATCGTGAAAGAACGGGACAAACGACGACTGACGAGAATCATTAAACGTGACAGACGTGCAACCCTTTCTCAAATTGGCGCAGATTGGATTTGTGGACTGCCCTGCAGGATTCATGGTGTGAATTGCCTCCTGCATANGGGGGGGGGGGGGGGGGGTCTACACAATATTATTAGGGAGGTGTACCAGTTTTTTTCTTTTGGCTCTTCAGTGTATTAGATGCGGAAATAATCTGAAAATAAAACTGTACTGGCCGTGTTCAAATTTACCATTTTGTATATTAATATTTAGTAGCTTCAGTTCGGTCGCGATTTGGTAGTTTTATTTTTAGCAAGTTTCGTTACATTCTAAAAACTAGGGGTGTGCGGGATCCTGAACTTCGAGAAAAATTACGGGAATTCATAATGATTTTCTTGTCGGGCTGGAAATAATTTTTTCCGGATATTTTTGGGGAAAATTTATGTTCACGTCTGTAGGTGGTATTCCAACTAAAATACAAGTCGGGTTTTGTGCGAGAAGCTTTGTATTGACTCTTTACGTAAGTTATTATGATTTGATGAAACAAATATTGTCGAGAAAGTTTCAATTCTTCCGCTTATTCACAGATTTCAAAGATCGTTTCATAAGCTAAAAATAATGTTTGTACGTCATATATTATGTAACGTTAACAATACGTATTTATTGCGAAAATTAACTAAAACTGGTTGCAAACTTGCACTATTAGGAAATCACGGTAAACTGTGCGCACTGAATTTGTCTTATATGTGAGCGACATCTATAAGTTGCAAGTATCAATTGCTTGTTCATATGGGATGCGAGTTTCGATATACATAATCTAAACATTCATGTAAAAATAAGCTAGTACACGATGAAAGTTTAATTTGACTCCAAATGTTTAACTATTTTATTGAGATCTAACATAGTGGTTTTAATATGGGTTTGGTTAAAATGATTTGTAACACGCCAAAAAATTGTGTATGTTCTTTGTTCGGAATGTGTTTGTTTTTAATTGTGTGTTGTGCTCACTCGTCGCCAGGATGTTGACAAACTCCAAACATAGCAAATTAGCTGTGAAAAAATACAATTAATTTACTTAGCTACTTTTAATTTCGTTATCGATAGAGGAATTAGTTTTGTTAGTATACAGATTCGGTATGTTGCATTCATAACCTACCCAATGCTACTTGGCTGTGAATGCAGTTGTACTACGTGATTCGAAGTGTGTGTGTGTTCACTGCTTACAAGGTTCCCGTGTAAAGGGTTTTCCCGCCTATAATGCAGGATTTTTCTTGCCGGGAATGTTTCTCCACAAGAACAATAACAACCATTCCTGGTAATAATGTTTTCATTTTCCTGGGAATAATGCAAACTGTGAAGGAAGTGCACTGGGAAAGGAAAAACTCAATGGAAAAGATTCTCAACTTACACTGCTTTTCAAACAAAGTTTGTAGTTTTTATCCCAAGCTCCACCCTGCTGAGATAATCTAGCAGCTTGACATTGACAGGCAGGGGTGACGTGACAGACCATAACATAACACAAATACAGTGTGGACTTTCTGTCTTGAAAAATTAATGTTTCTGTGACTTTCTAATTTTGACATGTGTAACGATGTCATCAATTATCACGGGGGGGGGGGTGTGGAAGTTGGACTGCCACCACACCACAGCTAATAGTCTTTTTGGAAGTAGCTCAACTATCTTGCTCTGAGGCCCTAATGCCACCACCATCTAGCAAGTTTACTATCTAGCCTGACATTAACAAGAGTCCTTGGAGGAGGAAAGAGAAGAGGCCAAATGTTGATAGCCACCCATTGACATCAATGTGCTGTGGTGGTGCCANATAGTTTTTAAAAAGTTTGTAGGTATCTAAATGTATAATGATTACTTTCTTACAGATTTTGATATTTCAGTTTTTCAGCAGTAAGATTAGGATATATTTTATTCCATTGCTCAGTGTCTAGTAGGCATACATTTTTTTGGCAGTAACAGCACAAACGAGTTGAATATACTTGAAAACTGTAGCCTACTATATATATTTTTTAATCCTTCAGACTCGATTGTTCTTCANTCAGCTCCGATTGTTCTTCGAAATTCCTTCGCATAATGCAAGCTTCGCTTCGACTTCGCTTCACATTTAAAAAACGACCTTTGCACATGCCCAGTTAATATTTATGTAATGAAAATTAATTCATCCTTGAAACAGTTTTAGTGAAAAATTAAAATGAGTGCCTCTAAGAAAAGACAAACCATTTTCATTAGTTGAAAAGTTAATCTTAATCAAGCACGTGGACAGTAATCCCGGTAGAACACGCAGAGCAATTCCTCGGAATTTGGAAATCCTAGTGACTACTCTGAACCGAATCATTGATGCAACCAGGAGACAAACTGCCACGAACAATTGTGCTTGTTTTGCATGTATAGTTATCTTTTGCTCGTATACTAATTTTATGATTTCCCAACCCGGAGATAAAATTTCTTAAAAGATAATGTATTTAAAAGAAATATTTGTTTTGTTCATTATGTAAAGTTGTGTGTTTATTACGGTGCATAATTTTATATCTTTTGGTATCCAGATTCTTGAATTTTTGTGTTTCCCTCTTATAGTGTTTTCCTGCTTATAGTGTCACTTTCTTGTGGACCCCTGAAGAACCTTATAAGAGGGTTCCACTGTACCAAAAATGCTATTCTTGCCAACATTTTAATAATTTCATGTGTTTGTGAACATTTATCATAGCAAGTGAGGTTTCAAAATATTTTCAAATTAACTAAGTGGACGAAATATATATATATATGTTTTCAATATTATCTCATATGCCGTTTTTGAACTTTTTGGAATTTCATATGAGTATGTTCCCACTGTTTGTGTTATATTATTTGTTAGTAACAGGCCTACTACTAATGTAGGTCTAGTTTAAATAATTAAATTTCCCACCCTTCTATACAGTATTTAGTTCCGTGAAGTAATTGTCTGTAACTAAAAGAATCACAATTTCGGAATAGAGAATCGTCAGTGGTATCGGCATTGAGATCGAGAATCGAAAAAAAGTGGAATCGTTACATCCCTAGGTACTCTTTTAATCACAATTAATAGCAATAAATGTGTAAATTCGATTATCCGGGTTTTTTAAATACAAATTCACTTATTCGTGTTTCCTGTGGTCCAGATTAACACAGTGAATCAGAAGTTTACTGTATTATTATTACTTTTTGCATTACTCTGTTAAATACAAAATTGATTATAATGAAGTGCCAAAATTATGGTCCCTTCAGGTTTGTATTAATGAGGTTTGACTGCACCAGCAGTAGCAGAGCTTGTAATATGTCGTCGTCTTATCATTTGTATTATTTTCATCAACCTTGTGGAGAAAACACGAGCTGTGAAAATTACGCACAAAGATGCTACATAAATGATGTCTTGCAGGCTTACCATAATGGACAGCAGCTATCTTCGGAGGAACATACACCCCTTTTCTTTCCTGCTTTGCCCCATCTGGCTCGTCTTGTTCACTGTTGCTCTCACTGATGTCTTCCTCACCCAGCTGTGACACATTTGTATGAATACACTAGAAACCCTATTTTACACATTCCTACATTTTACACCTATTTTATTTGGTCCTATTTAGTGCTTTTAAAGTATAAATTTCCCACTTTTAACAATTTCTTGCAATTAGAAACAATTTTTCCTACTCCCTTGAAAAGTGTAAATAAAAAGACTTTTACTGTAATTCAATGAAAAAAGATTATCTATTTTAATGACCAGATTAAATAAATTATTCACTTTAATACTGTAATTATAATTAATATTTAAAGTTGAAATGTTTAAAATTTTTGATGGCTGAAAAGGTCCTATTGAATTAAATTAATATTCCATGCAAAAAAATCATGTTGTTATGCCAGATATGATTGAAAGTGGACTTACAATGCTTGGTAAAACCTTGCATCGCTCGATGTGTTTAAACATTTTGGGTGACAAGAGGAAGCTAAGTACACACCTCTCAGGTATATATAAGCTTATATTTACATTTTAAAAATGTCATTTTCCTGCCAGAGACGATTGAACACAGACTTTATGCAAAAAATTGCACATTTTGACACATGGGTGTTGGGGGTGGCTCAAAATCTGTCCAGAATTTCCCAAAATACCTATAACGACAGACCTGTAGTAACGACCTTATTTCTGGAAACTGTGACGGGTCATTTCAGCAAGGTTATACTGTATTTGAAACAGCCCTTGTTTATACTTAAAAATGTAGTGTGAAACCTGACAATATATTTCTAAAAACCATTTTCATTAATTATTAGAGGGTGTCCCTTACCTATTTTGAGAAAAAGTATGAGTATAGGTATTACATGTGAAATATGATGAAAATTCAGGTTGAATCCATACCACTTTTGCCAAAACTCAATTTTACGTTAAGTTACGAGGCTTATATTAGTAGCGAAACTCCCAGCTTCTATGCACACAAACAGAGTACATTAAGAGGACTTCACTGTGTTTCCAGAGGAACTGGAACCTGTACACTGGCTTTAACAATGTTGGTTTGGGAAATTGTAACGACTATAAAAATTCTCTCGCTATTGTTAATTTTTTTATTTCAAGCATACCTTGCTTATTAGGTTCTCGGGGTTCGCACGGAAATTGCTTGGATCCTGTGCATTAGTAGAACCAGTCACTGCAGTTTTGACTAATTTGCCTATCTGGTACTTCAGTTTCTGGTCAATTGGGCGAATTTTCTCCAAAACAGTCCGGATCTCAACGAGTCGATCTGAAAAACCAAAATTTCAAGTTTACATTCACCAGGTTTATCAGTGATGTTGCTGAAACTATGATTATCAGATTGTGTGTTTAGTACAGAATCACATAGTTCTAAGAGACATGACACGTCCGACAGTATAGGCTTTTTAAGGTGAGCACTTTTGGAAGCCCTCTCTTTGAAATAATAGTCGATAAATATATTTTATTTTAGTCTTTGGCGTTAACTTCCGAGTGTGGTGGAATATATACACACTGCCTTTATTACTTACATGGCAATAATTATTTAAATAAGGTGGTTAAAGGATGAAAGGAAATGTAACTAGAGACTCAAAAGTGCTCACTTTACCATGAACAGCCAACACAATTAAAACCGAACAGTAATCAAACAGAAGAGGCACCTGATGTTGGCATGACCAGCAGTTTTGGATGATAAATTATTTACATTTTTATCATGTCGTGCAGCTCAACAACCAGGGTGTACAACATTGTAAAACAAAAAGAGCTACTATCCTACAGTAAAAATTTGCATCTTACAAAGGAAAAATTATTTTCAATTTACTAGATTAAACTTAAAAAATTAACATGCTTCAATGTAGTGATGGCCTGATACTGAAAAACCTGATGCCAATGAAGGTTCCGATATTTTGGATTTTACCAATCCGATACCTGTAAACCGATATTTTAATTTATCATACAGTAAGCAGACATTTGTCACTAAAGTGGATGAAAGAAAACTGCCGCCTGGAAAAGTTTTGTTTGCAATAAGCTAAAAACTTGCTGTTAAGTGAGATTTACTTTATGCCTGGTACATCAAAGCAGCAAAAAAAATAGTTTAACATTATACAAAATTATAGCTCACTATAACATATTACAAAACTTAGTTAAGGTTGCAAGTAGGTCTTTAGTCTACAAAAAATATGTAAAAGGACAGGAATTCAAGTACTGACTGAGTAGTACTTGTAGGCAGGCCACTCCGCAAGTACTTGACTTCTTGTCCTTTACAATACTAGAAATTATTATGAAAACTGAGCTAACAATTTGTCATAATACTATGTAGGCTACATAGTACATTATGTGCCTGAACACAGAACTAATTTGTTATCTGTTAGAAAATTTGCTAAAGCTGGTACAGATGTTAGATTTTGTGGAAACGAAGTCGTATTTGTTCATGGGAAGAGTTATCCATTTTATGTGGCTGTTCAGGATTCAAATGGAATGTATGAAGTAATATGTACTGTTGCTAAAGAAATTGGTGTAATGACAAATTTATGTACTAGTAAATTAAGCATGAGTACGCGGCATAAAAGGTACGGCCATCTTAATTATGATACTTTAAAGAAAATGAAAAATGGTAACATTGTTGATGGTTTTGATTGCACTGATGTTAACTGTAATGTAAAAGTGTGTAATAATTGTTTGAAAGCAAAATGAACATTTTCTTTTAATAAAAAACAATTGAGGAGCAGGAGTGTTAGAAATAGTGCATTCTGATGTGGCAATAGTGAATAGTCCTAGGGGATTGAATGGTGGAAACTATGTGGTGACTTTTATGGATGACTTTTCTTGTTTTAGTACTGTCTATGTCATTGAAAGGAAAAGTGATGTATTTGAGGTGTTCAAAGAGTATAAGGCACACATTGAGAATTTAACTGCCAGACGCATAAAGATGTTACAATGTGATAATGGTAGAGAATATACGAGTAAAGAGATGAAGAATTTTTGTCAGGAGTCTGGTATTAAGATTCAGTACACCGAGGCATATACCCCACAACATAATGGTGTGACAGAGAGATATAGTGAGACTTTGATGAATACAGCTCACTCTATGTTGAAAGAGAGTAAAGTGAAATATGAGTTATGGAGTGAGGCAGTGTATTTGCAAATTATTTGAGAAATAGGAGCCCAACTTCTGCAAATAGGGACAAAACACCATACGAGTTGCTTTATGGTAAAGTACCTGATGTGAGAAATTTACGAGTTTTTGGTTGTGAAGCGTATGTAAAGATTCCAGAAAACTTACCCAGAGGAAAGTGGTCTGATAAGTCGTGGTGTGGAATTATGATAGGATATACGGACACAGGGTATAAGATTTGGTTAGAGAAACGAAGGAGAATTTATATGGCCAGAAATGTTGTGATCAATGAGATGATTAGTGTTGATAGTAATGTTTCAAGTGAAACTCAGACAACGGTTAGAATGGTATCTGAAGACGTAGAGGAAGATAAAGAAGTTGAAAAAGGAACTAGTGATAATGAGAGGGTAGAAGAAGAAGAATAAGTTCCAGAGAATGAGGATGGTGTGAGAAGAAGTCCGAGGAAAAGAAGACCAACTGTAAAATTTGATGATTATGAGGTGTATGCTTGTCCTGTAGATTTTGAGGCCCCTCAGACGTATGAAGAAGCTTTGCCAGGAACTCATGCTAGGAATGGAGTCAAGCTATAAATGGAGATCTGAATACTATGAAAGAGAATGATGTCTGGTTGTTGTGCAGGAAACCTGAAGATGCAGAGACTGTTGATGCGAAGTGGGTGTTTACGATGAAGTATGAGAATGGAAAGAAGAATTACAAGGCAAGGTTAGTTGCAAGAGGATTTAAGGAGCGAGGAAATTTTGATTCTGAGGAAATGTATGCTCCAGTGGCTAATTTGTCAACTATTAGAACGTTCTTGTCTGTTTTGAATCAGAGAAATTATCATATGGAACAGTTGGATGTAAAGTCTGCATTTTTGAATGGTAAATTGGATCATGTTGTTTACACGTGGAGCCACCAAAGGGTCTTAAGTGTAGGAAGGGACAAGTATGTAGCTTGAAGAAATCTTTGTATTGTCTGAAGACAGCACCTAAGGCTTGGAATAAAGTGTTTGAGTCTTTGATGGTGAAGTTTCAGAAGTCATACTATGATAGTTGTCTTTATACGAAGGAAAAATAATTGAGTATATACTTATGTGGTGTTGTACGTTGATTTATTGATCGCCTCTTCAAGGAAGTGTGATACTAATAAATTGTGTGATATTTTATCAGAAGAATTGAAAATGAAGAGATTACGTACACCCAGGAAGTGTTTAGGTTTCGAGATTCAGTGGGATGATGAAAAAGGAGAGATGAAGCTAAGTCAGGAGCAGTATACGAGAATGGTTTTAAGAAAGTTTCATATGGAAGAGTGTAATCCGATTGGTACTCCGATGGAAGTGAATGTTAAGATTGATGATAGTACACAGGTGAGAAACAGTGGCCTGTACGAGAACTAGTAGGTAGTCTATTGTATTTGGCATGTGGTGTGCGTCCAGATATTATGTTTGCTGTAAATCTGTTGAGTGAATATCACGAGAAGCCAACTGAGAAATTCTGGATGGAACTGAAGAGAGTGTTACTTTATTTAAATGGTACTGTAGAGTATGGTTTGCACTATATGTGTAAGGAGGAGTCTGAGTCTCTTTGTGGATGTGCTGATTCAGATTTTGCTTCAGAAGTAATTGATTATAAATCAATTAGTGGTTTTACTTTTTAAAGTTTTTGATAATGTAATTTTTTGGTCTACTAAGAAGCTCGACAGCAGCGGCTGAATAAGTGGCCTTAAGTCATGCAGTAACGAAAAGGGTTTGGCTAAAGTATTTTCTTTCTGAATTTAACGTAACAGATCCAAACTTTGTTAATTATGAAGATAATACTAGTTGTATTAATATTACTAAGAATGCAGAAAACTCAAAGCTTACTAAGCATATTGATGTTCATCATCATTACGTTAAAGATAAAGTACAAGATGGTACTGTTGTGTTATGATATGTTGATTTGATAGGAAATCCTGCAGACAAATTTGCAAAACCTGTTTAGAAAGATTTATTTGTTGACCATTTAGGAGCGTTAAGAATTGATTCATTTTTGGTTTTGTTATCGGATAGTATAAAGTAGTAGTAGTTAAGGTTTTGTTCAGTTGAGTTGAGTTGCGTTGAGTTTTAATAAAGATGAGATGACAAAGCGGTGGCAATTATTTATTACAAACCGAGCATAAAACGATTATAAATGCTTAATACAGTTTGTTAATTCATCCTTACGTGCTTATTCATGTAAAAACACTTTAAAAAATTCATGCAACTACATAAACAAAAGTGAACCTCTTATTTAAACTAAGATACTTAACACAAAGCATTACCATTAATATCAAAATCATATTTTAGATTTATAGCAAGTGGAACCATCTTGTATTTGATTTCTTCTTTGCATGCTGTTAAGTTTGAACTTTGATTGCATGTTGCTCAGCATTACCCATAAAAGCTACTGTTTTTTAAATGGAAAATCTCTTCTAAGCCAGTTGGCATTTGCCACGTTTAAATCACAATATGTCTACCAATTTAAAATAAATCTACTTCTAATTAATACACATAGTATTTTTCAGTGACAGTATGTTTTAAAATAGCCTTTGCTCTCTGCATTTCATTTGGGGCGATACAGCGCCATGGTGTTTCTAATGATTTGATGTTATCTATGAACACTGATAGAGTATAACTGTTGAGTGAAGAGGTCCACCTCATAAAATATTATTTCATTAAAGTAAAAAAAAAAACATTTTCCTGCAAGAAATAAACAGAGAACATGACCTGCACCATGCATAGAACTGTGGTTTGATTTCCTATTAATTTCGACCGACTTAGCGGTTGTTTCTGCACAACTGGAGTTTCATTTTGCTTGGAATATGGTCACTATCACACAAATCCATACTCCAACAATAGAACACCTCATTTTTCTGTCATATGTACATGTGACTTTTCATGCAAAACTAAGTGAGCCGGTTTTATGCAATTTTTACATTTAGGAGAGGGTCAAATGGTCTGAAATTTGATTTCCAGTTTGTATTGACAACTCAGTTATATTGACAAATTTTGGAGGACCCAGAGTGACTGTAAGATTGAGAATTGAGTGTATTTTCAATTATGTTATTGTACTACACTAATGTACCTAACAAGAACAGTTTCAATGCACTTACGTAAACCACAAAAGCAACAAGAATAACCTAATAAAACATTTTCATCTCACCTATGGCTGGATCACCTTCTATTTTCTCCCCGGAACACTTTCTCAGTACCACATAGGTCAAGTTAATGAGGTAGCTTAACAACATATGGTACTTCATTTCCAGAAAACTGAGTCCCTAAAACACAAAAAAAAACTTACGTAACAATAATCATTAAGAATATGTCAACAATCTCAATAAAGATTATGATATCCACACACTTTTTAATTGTATTCTTCAGATAATTCTAATGTTATATAGTAATAGTGTATCTTCTTCTCTCCTGCAATGGCCAGTGGTTCTTGAAATTTCCTTCTGATCATGTTTATGAAGACAAATATAACATACAACAGCAATATCACTCAGGAAGCAGAAAGGCTAAATTTACTGGAATAACTTTTCTGGAGCTTGGCATCTGGTGTGTGCGTGTGTGTGTCTCTCTCTCTCTCTCTCTCTCTCTCTCTCTCTATATATATATATATATATATATATATATATATATATATATATATATATACACACACACACACACACACACACACACACACACCTTTTTTTTTCTACTACTTTTGCCTCACAATTTAGTTTATAGGTAATTGTAGCCTCACTACCATCAAATTTCTTAGTATGTACTTGTGTGCTGTGAATATAACCATACACCTAGGCAATTAATTATCTTTCAACATGATTACTAATGCTGAAACACACCATTTTCCAGGATCTCCCCCTCCCCCCAGAAGAGCCATAACACTACATAATTCCTACGACTTCCTGTGACTTTTCCAAAAACTTGTAAAGGGGGAGGGGGAGGGATTACAAATGGTATTTGGTATTTTTAGGTTAGCTAAAAAAGTTGCTGATGACACGTGATGACGAAGTGCTCACATCATCGCAGTTGTACGGGCTAACAGTGTCAATTTTCAGGAATGTAATAAAACGGAATAAAACTACCCTCTACGACAATCTCATTTATTGCAAACAAATTATGGTCAAACCAATTAATGAAGGAAATGCCATTGAAATGTAAGAGGAGACATTTAGTTCAGTGCAAAGCTGATTTGTTTGTGTTTAGCA
This sequence comes from Clitarchus hookeri, assembly GCA_002778355.1. NCBI lineage: Eukaryota > Metazoa > Arthropoda > Insecta > Phasmatodea > Phasmatidae > Clitarchus > Clitarchus hookeri. Next base: position 122,940 of record NQII01004736.1, on the reverse strand, counting down.
GCAGTACGTACTTGTGGGATTGTAGGAGACAACAGATTTTGGGAAGTCAAGTGTTTTAAAAAAAGTTGTGAATAAATTTTATAAGTTGTTGCTATTGGATGGGATGATAACATTTGCCTTGCAGTGGCATAAAACGGCAACTGAAATTGAGCATAAAAAACTACTTAAGTTGATTTTCAGTTTCAGGGCTAGCTTCGAACTGCAGACAGGAAATGCTACGTTAAAATTGTATTCTTGAATGCAGACTTCTTTGAGAAAGGTATAGAACGTGACAATAAATTGTAGGATGAAATATTACATCGCCAAATGCATACATTTTACTACGAATGTACAGTATATTGCTGAAAACTGTAGATGGCAAGATCCCTCCATGACTAGGGTTAGCGAAATTAATTACATTTCAGATGGTATAGATAAATACCAAACGTAAAGAATCAGTATAGCTGCATATGACTGTAAGTTCAGCTATAAGTGAATAGTTAGCGTTTATCCTACATTTTGTAAGCAGCGATCACGTTCGAGAAATATACATATACACACATTTTTAGGAAGTTTATACACAATAAATTTTGTGAAAGTGTTTCGCGGTATGTCGCTGACATGAATCTTTAATTGTAGATTACTCAATAATCATGTTTACTTCATGTCCGTTTATCCCAAAAACTTAGTTTACTATACTAAAAATAGTGAGCATTTTAATGTTGACAAACGTATTATACTGACATTTTGTGGAACTGCTTGACAGTACAAAATACTGTGCAATTTTACACCACGCTTGTGTCAGATGTTAAATGTAGCCTACATGTATTATATCATGGTCTGTAAAAATATCAGTTATCATTACTTTTGGCTACTAGTGCTGTTAACATAAAACTGCAGAATAGTTTGTTGTGCTTATTACTGGTGCTTAAAGTTTGTCATATTCATATTGAAGAATGTATATTTATATTAAAAATTGCAGTTAAGTTGCTCTAATTAATTTCCTTTTCTAACAAAGCATTACGATTTTTAATCATATATTTAAAGTTCCATTTTACAATGTTTTTTGCCTGAAAAGGAAAAGTGGTTACAATACTAAGTTGCATTGCTATTTCAGTGGTTCACATGACAAGGTGATTTTCCAAATTGAAATATTGTTGATAATTAACTGCTCTTTTTGTGGTTGTTCAAGAAAGGGATTTGGTGGTTTAGTGGTTAGTGCACCAGCTAGTCCCACAGCACTGCATCTGAATCTCTAACACACATGAACATGGTTTGAATACTCGCATATGAGAACTGTAGTGGATAATGTCGATGGCTGGATGTAGTTTTTCAGGTAGCTTTCTACTTCTCCATAATACTACAGTCGGTTCACGACTGGAAGAAACTTTTGAAAATCAACTTTTGAAAAAACACCCTAGCCGTTAGCTACATGCATATAACATTACAAACAGCTGCGAGCGCGGATACAGTAATGCCGTTGCGTTGCCAGCACAAAGAGAGGAAATAGTTCAAACTTTTAACGTAATTGTTAATTTATCGCTTACAAATGGGTTTCGAAAAGACTTTTATCTTATTATGCCAATTATTAATGACAAGATGCTAACGTATTTAGATTTCAACGTTTCTTGCATAGTCACATGATCACACTCAAGATGAAAGTAGAGCGGCCATTTGTTTACAAACCTTCGTTCCGTGTATTGTTGGCGAGGTTTAGTTGACACGGGTGCCAGAGAATTGGTGCAATTATCTTGTTTAACCTATAATAATTCATTTATTGGTTTTTTTTACTAATATCCGCTCTTTATTATTTCTCGTTGTACTGATTCCTTTTGCGTCTGAAACCTGAATAAGAGATGACTCGTAGTGCGTTCTCACGTGTTTAATATTTTTTAAATTTATTTCAGGTTTGCTTAAAATTTTGTTTACTGTTGCGGTAGTTTTTGTGTGCAGTCATGAGTTCTAGCAAGGTGAAGAAAAGAGAAGTCACCACTTATCAACACCAACAGGACATCATTAACCTCACCGAATCGTATTCCCTAATTAGAAGAGGGGAAATGAAACCCTGCAACGTCGCGGAAAGAGCGGCAGAAACGTTGGAACTCTCCAGATCCACAGCGCGAAGGTATGTTAAAATATATGTAGTATCAACCATTGCGTTTGCAAGTTGTGTGTGTTAAGGTCAATTATGTTGGCATACGAAATGTGATTACAAGAGCATAAAGAAAATTTGTTAACTTGATAACGTCGTCGGACGTTGTCTACGTGTCTTTTTAACGTTTTATTTGGGTAATTATTAAGTTTAGGGGCTTTTCTGTAAAAAATAACAATAATTCATGGAAAATGGAATATTTCCACTTTACTAATGATGCAGAACACGAATATACGAGGGGCATTAACGTCCGACTAATTTCATAACATGTGCCCACCTAACCTAACAGAACCTAACCCCACGATGGGTGAATCACTATTTTATATTTTATAACTAACCTAGGATTGTTGGGTTTTACACTAACCTAGGTTTTTTGGATTTTACACTAACCTAGGATTGAAGGGTTATATAGACTCAAATGTGAGTGTATGAATCACCTAACCAAAAGGTGGTATTACAATGTGTAATTAAAAATAAAAACTACTTTGTGTTGGAATTTGTGTACCCCTGCTAGGGATTCTTCATAAACAACCCAATATATACAGTGGAAATTTATTATAAAGACAACTGGCAATAGTAAGGAAAATTGCCTCTATAGTGAGTTTGTTATAGTCAATTAATTTTATATAGGTTATGGAGAGATGGTGCATTTTAAGATTCTGAAGAAGGAGCTTGTTTTGTATTTATAAGTTACATTGCGGCATTAATTGCCATTGTTATACGTCACTAAATAGATTACAGTCGATATAACTGGAACTTCCCCTACTATTAAACATATCTGTATCACTTCACTAAACATGAGAGGACATCGTAATCGATGAAATCGCAGTCATAATCTTTTAAGAAAACAATTGTGTATTAATGCATTTCCCCAACACCACTGTTCTACAGCCATTGTCTTTTAGTTATTGTAAATTATCAGTGTCATATTTTTCACTTTCAGTGCTACATAGCCAACCTAATTTGCTTAATTTAAAAAGGACCATAATTCAGTTTCTGGGTCAACTACAGTTACTGATACCAAAAACATACAAGGGTCATCGTCATGGACAATGCACCATATCACAGCACACAGGTGTGAGCTCCAACCTTTTGTTTTTGAATAAATAAAATGTTCATATTGTTTGTGACATGTTAGATTCTGTGCTAGTCAACACAGATCAGGAAAACAGTTACATGTAATATGATAAAAAATTTAAGAATGTCTTGCACAGTAGTTATAGACAAATTCTTATCACGTTCACATTATAGAAGTCTCCAATCATACATTTGGTATCCAATAAATACTATGCAACCCACCAACTATTTAAAAGTTTATGTTTTGGAAATAATTGTGCTTCATTCAAATATTCTATACAACAGACATACTGTTGGCAACATTCAAGGGTAATACATTTTAATTTGTTGTATCGTGTGGTGATTTCAGCTGGAGAAGTTCCCCAACAGTAGCTGGAGGAAGGATGCCATCATCAATTGGCTGCAGGAGCACAACATTCCGTTTGCTGTATCCTTTTTTTGCAAAATCTTTTTGTGTAGTGTTAAATTGTAGGGTAATGTTGTTGAGCATTGCTTTATAGCATTATATGTAAAGTAGCAGTCTACATCAGAGAGCAGCTATTGAAGCATGTCATTTTTTTGAATAATTGGTTTCTGATTTTTGGAGTGGAGATGGATGTATTAATTTCTTTTTTTTTATAGTTGCTGCTGTGTTGAGTTGTTTACGTACTTTTTTGTTTTGATCANATTCTGCAGCAAAAGGAATCACTACAATCCATAAGTTATTACCGGTACTTCTAACTAACTAATAAATAAATAAACCGTATTTTATAAGTACTGCGGCTTATGCCTTTAGGGTGTTTTAACTTAATGCAAACTGGAGATGTTAAGATACACTATTGTCAGCTTCTTTAATTATTGTAAACAACCGTTCTCGNTTCTTTAATTATTTTAAACAACAGTTCTCCCTAATATTTTGTTTACTGGAGCCACATTTTTTATTTATGTTTAATTTGTTATTGTCATTTCTTTACAAAATCTGTGGCACACTTATTTTGTTCCTCCTCTAAGCATTTGCTTAGCAACATGTTTCAATTTAATTGTTTGAATATTAGACATTAGTGAAACCAATGTCTTTTCGTATTAGTTTTAAGTTAGATTTTTGTTTGGAAAAATATTTTAAGATAGTAACAGAGGTTAACAGCATCAAATACGGGCTCGGAGCCCAACTAAAACATAAACACAGCGGCCTACCACCGGCTCAATTATTTGAACAAAGTCTGTCGGGTTGCATTTATGTTGCAAACCCACTATAAGAGTTATGGGAACTTCGGTTCCTGACCTCGTGACAGCACGGCCATCCGGGGGCTTATGAGAGATTGGCGGTGCCATGTTTATATTCTTGGATGGACTCCTTGAATGTTGACACATTTCATTGCAAAGTATTGTGCCACATCTATAATATGTAATCAAAGTGAAAGTTTTTCTCCCCCACCCAACCCCTCAGTCAAAATCAAACCTGCACACACACACACACACACCCACACACACGCACCCACACACACGCGCACACACACACACGCGAAACATCAAATTTTTAATACTCACATTTTGGGTTTATAGAATGAAATGTTTTTCACTTGCATCACATATTCTTTTGTGTGAAATTCTCAAGATTAAAAACTTTACGCTTGGGAATATCCATTAATAATATATACATGACTTTTATAATGGGTACGTGCATGTACGAACACATGTACACACACACAGTGGAAAGTAAACATTGTCATGTGACTGCCACATGGCAATGTTTGTGTACCTTTGGCGGAAGGATACGAAATGAGCTTGAAAGTAGATCTTTAGCAGGGCTTCAAGAAAGTCTCTTCCAGTCGTGAACCGACTATATATCAGTTTTTCTTTACATGCTTCACGTGTTCATAGATACAACTTACATTTTATCTGATTGATTGTAAACAAAGTTTAGTTTCATTGTGTCACAATTTCACTAACTATTTATTTTATTGTCCCAAAGCCATATAATTATATAACCTTACAAATTGGCTTTTACATAAAATTAAAATATACTATTTTTGAAGTAACTGAATTTACTCACATCAAAAGAGATTGTCACCATGTTTATATATATCTATTATTTGATGGGTTTCTGTTGTTTCTGCAATGTGTGATTCTGGCTGTCAAATTTTAATAGCAGGATAAAATGGAGACCACGATTATAAGACGACGTATTCGTCACACTGTGTATGAGAGATGTTTGTTATGCACAGGTTGCCGGACGATTAAATTTTGTGTAGTTTTGCTGAAGTTGACTATACTGTTTTCTGTCCATGCGTCACACAGCAAATGAGTTGTAGCCTTGACTGCTAGAGTGGAGGGTAGTTTTGTGACACCTGCCATGCAGGGAGAGTTGTCGGCTTGTTGTAATCTGAGGAGAGGCAGTTTAACTGGGCCAGGCACGTTAGCAAGCATGTCGAGTTATGAAAAAGGTTACAGCGGACACCAACTTGCGCCTGTTGGTTTTTGTGTCGGCCGGGCAAGAATGTGTTCCATGCAGTTGACAGTTGTGTGCAATATAGGTTTTCTAAATTGCCTGCAAGCTAAATGTAGGTCATATTGTTAGAGCTTGCAAAATTTATAACAAAAAATTATTGCATCATGGGAAGGAGTGCTGTAATCAAACTGGTGTGTGTGTTCCAAGTGGTTGCTATGTAGGAAGCATCACGACTGTGTCTCCTCACGTACATTACTAGAAAATGATCCAGGGTGATATTCCCCTGCCAGAGAGCCAGCCCAGCTGATGCGCTGTGTTGTGAGGCAGCGTAACTGCCTTGTCTCCTTAAGTATTTGGGAACAACTGCTTCAGTCTCCAGGTAATAGTTGACGCTATTCCCCACCTGTGGCACACAGAGTGGTTCATAGGGTCGGATTTAATTCCTCCAGGCACAGACTAGAGGGTGCCAGGGATTTTAGGGTATATCACACAATGACTTCATCACTTCTTAGTTTCGAACAGGTTTATTTAATGGGAAATACTTATACCTTCCCGGCACTGTTGCGGGCATTTACACATACTTTCTGCCGAGGATTTTCTCACACATTAACGCCCTGCGAGTTCAAGGCCTGAAGGGCTGGTTACCATGTTCGGGCTACAATTCCGACGCTGTAGGGGCATTAGGTGTCAGGACAGTTCCCTGAGTGACGACGGGGTTACTTATCTGCACATGTTGCGTGGTAGTTGTTCCGGCTGTTGATGAGGTCTGGTGAACTGGATGGCCCTGTTACAGGCCCTCTGTGGTTGACTAATTGCACGCAGCTGGCTTCCTCTCGACGTGACGCCCCTGTTCTCGGCGTAGGGTAGTAACTGACTGCAGTGGACAATCCCACTAGCTCGACATGGCACTTCTCAGTGAAGTTCACCACTCTACTCCGTCTTCTCGGTGCGTTGCAACTGACTGACTGTAAACTGACTGACTTATGCGGTAACTGGCTGGCTAACTCGCGTCCCAATGTGGTGAAACTACTCGCCCGACGTGACTCTAGTAACTGTCTCTGACTCTGCCCTGCGTTTCGCATCTCGCGTCCCGATTTGGCTGACCCCTTAATGTCGTGACTGACTACCTTCCTGCGCATTCCTGGGTGGCAGTACTACTCCCGCGCTACCTGCTGCTCGTGGCTTCGACTGATGGACGTAGTCTGGTTCCGATCTTCCCGGCCTTCTCCCTCTGCGCGGAACTGACGAACTCTCCGGCTCTACTCATGTACTGCTCTCTCTGTGCGGTAATAATTAACTGTCTGATCGTCCCTACTGACGTACTGCTATGGCCGGGGGTCCTATATCCCCCGGCCGCTCTCTGCGCGACTGATTTTCAACTGATCACTGATGCGGACATCTTCAACTGTCCTGATCGTGCTCTCTGTGCGGTAATCTTCTGACTGTTCCCCTCCCTCCTGCAAAGAGGCTTATATCCTTTCTAGCCTCCCTCTCTAATTTCCTGCACGCGAGGGGGAGGGTGGTGTCCTTTCAAAGCTTGTGTCAGCTTATTACTCCGCGGTGCGTATCCACATTGTCCTGCGGTTAGGTTGGGGGGGGGGGGGGTTCTCGGCACCACTTTCCAGCTTGTCAGCTATTTCTTCTGCGGTGCGTGTTTTCTGATTTCAGGCAAACTACGCCTGGATATCTCGTGATATCTCGGCGCTTACAAATTTTACTTGGCTTGCTAGGAGTGTAGGGGAGGATGTGGGTGGGAGGCCTACGCAGCAGGACACGTGTAATGGCCTGCACACGCTCCTACTTTGGCTTGACCTTTCTCTGCGGTGATTACAATCGACACGTGTCTCTCTAAACTGGTTTAGGCTGGCAGGGGGGGTTGGGTGGGACAGCGCCGCTCTAATACCTAATTACGTCACGCGTCATAGTCTTATGAAACTTTTTGCAGAGAGCCCGTACGGATTCTGAAGAATAAGTTTAACGAGGTTGCATCATAACTAATTACCTTTGCGTGAAATACCTGTCACCATGTTGGAAATGTAACCATAAATCTTCTGCACTGTTCATTTTATTATTTTGCTGTACTGCGTGTACGTAAGAATGTATCTACATATTCTAGTATTTTATTAAGGGTGCTCAGTCGAATGGTCACAAATATAAGGGCATTTAGTGTATTGCATGTACATATTTGAGAATCAATTATTATGGATGCACAGTCGATTAGTAAAATAGGTACTACAAATCAATAAACATAATTACTGGTGTATATATGGCACCCATAAACTGGAACTGAACAGCATTGAAACTATTACTGTCACACCTGATAGTTTATACAAAGTAGTTAATTACTTTTTCATATATATGTATAAATACATGCATACGCACATATACACGCACACACACACACCTTAGACTTATTCTTTGTAATATCAATGGCATAAAATTTAGCGCCTTAAAATATTGTAAGCAGAATATGAATGAATAACCTTGTAATACCTTTTTATATTTATGTGTGATTTTACTATGTGTTAAGAGTGCAGATTGGTTATGTCTGACAACAATTGAATGGAGTGAACTGAACGCCTGGTCTGGTTGGCACATGAGTAGTACTTTATGGAGGGTTCTGGGTTAATGTTCTAAAATGTTTGCAGTGTTTAAAGCAAAAGCTGTGCATGTAAGATTAAGATAAAGATAAAGTAATTGTGTGGAATGTATTACCAGAGGTTATTTATGTAATATATAGATCCCTTTTAACACAAAATAACTTTTGCAATTTCTGAATATAAATAAATTTAGGAAACGCCCATTTATAACAACACATCTCTGCCATCCAGAAAGACGTATTTCAATTACTCACAGTAAAAGTTATTATTATTATTATTATTGAACTTCGTCATATCTTTTACAAGTCCTCACTTTCCTTTTTATTTTATTTTTATTTGCATTCCAACTTGAGATGAAAATAATTCTATACCAGAGACATTTATAGGAGACGTGACACTTGGGTACCAGAGCAACAAGAGCAAAGTATGTTTTTCAAGGTTCTAGTCCTTCCCCTTCGTGCCCAGCAGTCCGTGGCAACGTCGCATCGCTAGCACATCACAGCCCTGTCGGCTGCGGCGGCCAGCAGTGGCGAGTGGCAGATTCCCTACACCTACGCCCGGACATATTTAATTGGCAGCAAAGTCATACTGTTGTCCTTCGGGGCTCCATTAATGTTACTGCCAAAACGCTGCAATAGCACTGTACTCCAATTGAAGGCTTGGCAAAAAGATGTAATCAAGAACACATCTTCCTGTTCAATCTCAGTTTCCATTTTTCACCACTGCAAGGCAAATGTGTACGAGGGAATATTTTGTATGCTCCAGGAACAAACTATTATAATTGTACTTCACAGATATATATGTAGTATATCATACAAACATGTAGGTAGTCATGAGCATAGATGTTCATACATTTTAGCTGGAAGAGAATGATAACAATTTTCTGCTGTTAGGAAAACAATAAGACATTTGGGTACGTGATGATTAATATGTATCCATTAGAGTTTATATACATGTCAACAAATACGAGAAAACACTGCATGTAGAAACACAAATGAATATTTAGGCTCAGCATGTGCAACTAACGCTGGACAAAAGTGATCGACTACAACTGCAGTTTTGAATTTTCTTTACCTCGGAAAATAGCCATGGTCGTGACACAGATTACGCTGCATAGTTGGACGACTTCTTTCAACCATGTCTGCGATTTGGGAATATGATCTTATCTTATGGTATAATTATATGATAATTATTCTCTCTTCTGTTGAGGTTTCTTTAAGTTTTGCGTCTATTTTGGCTGTCTGTAACATACAAAGACCTCGCTCGCCAGATACTCCATCAAAACCACAGCAAGTTTAGTAAACAACTGTCAAGCGATGCACGCTGGTCATTTCACACTCTATTTGGTTGTTGATTCACTGGCATATGAATACTTATGACCGACCATAAATCATGTTGACTAAGAATATTCCTTACTTTTAAGTAGTATTTGCATAACCATGGACCCGTTAAAAAACATTTTAATTTCTTATATCGTAATGAAGCGTACTTGCTATAGCTACATCTCTGTTTAGCATATGACATTTCCAATTCGAACCCGAAGTTGTATGAACACTTACGTCCTTAACTGTATGTAACCGTCATAATTAAAACGTTTTATACTGTGCCATGGTACTCGGTTCCTAAACCCAGTTTCTCAGTGCTCTTCTTTAAGTTGTATTTAAGTATGTCCATGTAGTTATATTTGTACATATTTCTATAGGCAGTTCACGGTAAAGTGAGCACTTTTGAAGCTGTAGTTACTTTTCCTATCAGCCATTTCTTATCCTTTAACCACCTTTTTAAATAAATATTGCCATGTAAGTAATAAGCACAGTGTATAAATTTCACCACACACAGAAGTTTACGTCTAAGGATAAAATAAATTTAAATTTATTAACAACTATTCCAAATGAGAGGGTTTACAAAAGTGCTCACTTTACCGTGAATAGCCTACATGTACGAAAACCAGTTCCTCCACATCAGATATCAGACTCAGTCATAGAACCCCAGGCTATATATAACCACCACCGTCATGCTCAACAGTAGTTTGCATATACTGGATGTCAAGTTCGGTCTTGGGCTTCCTTTACTGTATATCAAAATGCCACCATCATTGTGAAAATGTTAAACTTAAACTCATTCAAGAACAAAAAAAAATTTGTCCCAGAAGTTGTGATCCTTCCGTATAAAACCTTTTGCCAATGCTAACCTCTTCTTTTGATTTGTTTTGCTTGTGTAGGGCTTCAATCTTGGTACCTTGGCTCTGTACCCTGTAAGATTGTGAAGTCTTCTTATTGTTCTTTGTGTTACTTGATTTCCAAATTGTTCTTGCACATTCGAAGTTCACGCAGAGGACTTAACTTTTGCATTTTTCTTGATCATTCTCACCCCTTGCTGTTTTTCCCTGTTTGCCAGTTTTTGTGGAAGGCCTAATTTTGATTCTTTAAATCACTGGATAACGCTTTGCACAATCGAACAACTTTGTACAACAATGTTAGCAATTTGAGGATATTATTTGCTTTTACGATGCAATGAAACAATGATTGTCTCATTTCCTCAGTAGTTTCTTTCTCTTTGCAACACGTTTGAAGTGCATTATGCAGCTGTAGGCGACAGATTGTATCAGGGAGTTAGCCTGTCCCTTGTTCCTACATAAAAAATAAACATATAAATTTAAATTATAATTCAATAGGCATACTTAGCATAATGTTCAAATCACATTTGTTTTACATATAAGCACACTTCTAAATGAAAACAAATTAGTTGTAATGATAGTAAATATTTTCAATGAAAAATCTATGATAAATATTCAATAAGCATATATAGCGTATCTACATCATGTATGTTCTACAAGTATACTGTCGAATAAAAAGGAACATTTCAATCAGCTGCTTAACACAATTTTTAATTTTGTAAGCCATGTGCCTGTAAAACAAATATGGTCGCCGGCTTGCAGAAATAATCTGTGTCACGACCATGGCTACTTTCCGAGGTAAAGAAAATTCAAAACGGCAGTTGTAGTCGAGTTCAGAGATCTGGGCGGCTCTTAACAACCAAAGAGGGTGAAATGAGGTCAGAATGCAGCAGTACCAGAATGCAAGGGCAGGGGAAACTGGAGATCCCTTAGAAAACCAGTCGACCAGCGTCATCGTCCAGGCACAATTCCCACAAGCAAAAATCCAAAGTGACCCGACCGGGGATTGAACCCGGTTTGCCTTGGTGAGGGGAGAGTAGTGTGAACGCTCAGCCACCGCAGTCCTCACGGCTGTTGTAGAGAGGAATTGAGCGAACATGAACCCATGTCAATTAGATCCACAATAAAACTCCTGATTCACGCACCAGAACTTATTATATATTTTTAAGAATCTGTGAATTTTAGCTGGCCTTTGATACTCCGATTAAAAATGTAGGAATGGAACAAAATAAAGAAGTACAAAACACAGTTTGAGATACAGTTCTTTAATGTTTCCTCTTTACTGAACTGGAAATTAAAAATTAAACACCATTTCAGTTCAAGGCAAGTAGTAATTGGAATTTTGCACTTAGAATTATAAATGATGTACTACAATGACATAAAAAAGTACGAGATATAGTTTGAAATAAATTTTTTTCCATATTTCCTCTTCAATGAACTGAAAATAAAATCTGAAACTTGATTTTGGTCAAGGCAGGTAATGAACAGATATGGAATTTTCCACCGAATTAAAAATATCCAACTAGAATGAAATAGGGAAGTGCGGGATATAGTTAAAGATACAGTTCTTCCATATTTTCTCTTCAATAAACTGGAAGTGAAATCGTACATTTTCTACCAGTTCAATTGAATTAGAACTTTTTTCGTCAGACTGAAAATACCGGACAGGAGTCAAATGGGGCAGTAAAGAATAACAGTTCAAGAAATACTTCAATAATATTTTTATTCTCCTGGAATTAAATGTATATTTGGACTTCAGGGTTGCTAGCAATACCATTACAAAAAATTCCCTGACTTTTGCAGGTATCATGTTACTTTTCCCTGACCCCTACATCCCAATGATAAAAAAAATGTGTTAAATCATTTCCTTAAAAATTACAACAAAATAATATTATGAGCGACGTCACTGTAGTTTTGTTTCGTAGATGCTTCATTGTAGATACAAATATCTGTAACATATACTAAAAAAACAGCTGAAAGTATATACAAAATTGGTAAGTAAAAATTATATTACATACATAGGGCTTTCTTGGGGCTAAAACTCGTCCCATCACAAAGATAAGCTGTTGAACTATGTAGCAACTCATTTAGAATCAGTGTGTGTGTGTGAATTAACGTTAATCAACATTTTATTTATTGAATCCTAAGCTAGTGTAAAAAAAAAAAAAATTACCAGACATCAGGATTTGCATGGTGAAATTGTTAGACAATGCATTTTATATTGCTATGTCAATTCAAACTGCGATTTGAATAAAATATTCAGTAGCTACTCAACGTGTAATCAAATATGTGAAGGTGATTTTCCTCCCTCACTGGAAACTTGACTAGGAGGAAGCCAGACAGTGTTTGTGTTCAATTATTTGCTGATACAAGCTGCTAGAGACTGACCAATCAGTTCCACTACAAAACAATGGGTGTATTCAGTAGTAAATTAACATTGTTCTTAGCCTAACTTGAAAAATGCCTTGAATGCACATGCGCTTCTCAAACAACTGATTCAAAAAGACTTTGGTTTTAATCAAAATGCAACAATTGGCTCTGAAATAGCATAATCATGGCAGAAGCAGATTAGGCTCAAAATCTCGCTTCAATATAGTTTCACAGTAACTTGTCACTTCAAATGCCTTGATAATTCAGAAGGAAAAAAAATGTAATAATCATTATGATTACATGTGAAGTAAAAACACTTGCTCCACGGATTTTAAATGTTCTAAAGTAAGGTCGAATTAATTTAAATAATGCACAGTACAATTAGTAGCACGGCATATGACATGAAAGCTAACATCCAATAGAGTATCTAATTCAACACACTTCTAGCCATTAATCTTATTTTCCTGGCATCACACAAACTTCCCCGACTTTTCCCCGATGCTAGCCACCCTGACAAATGAATATCGGTTCCGGGGTCGGACTTGAACTGGAATGATATTATTTAGTCAGTCCCTGTATTGTACATAAAGGTTGAACACATAATAAAACATATCACAGCTTTGATTTGCTCCATTAGTTTACTTGTTTATTGTACATTTGGAAAAACATTTCTTAAAGTGCCACTACTGGTTACCTTACACGTTACAGATATGAAGCTGGTGCTTCATGAATTTTCTTATAGGTACATATGTTGAAAACAGTTATGATTATCACAGTAACTTATCCATTCATATGGATTATTAATATATTATGCATACATTATGCTTGATTAGAGGGAACTTTAGGGAAGTCATTCACCTACTTTATTTGTATTCTATGTCTCATGTTATTTGGCAAGATTTTGACAGTTCAACGAAAGTAGATCATTTATGTATCCTTTCACCATCTGCTGGTGCGTAAATTTGTATATTTGAACAACACGCTGTCAGCTAATCCACTTGCCAATGTACTGTAATGTTAAATAAATTTTAAGGTATTTTAGACTGACATCTGTCTAAAAAAATTAGTAGGTTATAAAAGCAAAAATATAAAGCCTTGCAAAAAATTAAATATTTGCTAACTTTTTTTTAATTTGTCCGAGACAGAGAATTTGGGTTAACATTTGCGGGATGATAGTTGTAGTTCTTATCACACTTTGGACGTCATAGGTCAAGGCTAATATAACTTGACATGTGACGCGTCCAGCCGAGAAGAGAGCGACGATTTCACAACCTGCCAGAACGTGCGTCAAATGCTCATAACGACGTTGCCCGAATTTTCCTTCCAATGACGCACGTGCTAGGTGATAGAAAGAGGCGCTCGTCAGCGTGTGAGGCTTGCTTCACTTGATCGAAGCACGCCGAAGTTTGACGTAAATCGGATCGCCAATGACGTAGGGAATTCCTCGAGGGGACTGGGATATAGCACAGCAGGGAAGTGGATAAGTAAGTCAATCCGGAGGACTCGAGAGACGCGGAGGTCGCGCCAGACATCGCGGGACGGGCGCCGAAGTCGCCGAGAGACGCCTTCGCGGGATGAGAAGCGAGAAGAAACCAGCCTACAGTGGCAGCTCAGTTAAGTAACCGTGCCTCCAAATCCAACCACTTTTCCCCGACGTTTATAAACTAAAACTCTGACCTGTAGGCCTCCAACGGGTAAGGGAAGGGGGAAGGAAGCGGAACCCAAGAGTGCAGTGTACCATACCAATATAATGAGTGACGTAATGATGCAATAAATAACTGTTTAGCTAACCTAATCAAAAGTCGAAGTGTTTATTAGCCGCCTGATTTCGCCCCTGAGTATGTGTCAGTTCACTACGCAATAAGGTTGACCAAGCGATCTAGCGCTCCATCACCCTGTAGAACACATACAGAGTGGAGAGCAGACTGTGACGTATCAATTTGGCGCCGCAACGCGTGGCCAGTTTACGTCTGTAGAGACGCAAACAAGAACCCTGTCTAAAACCCCGAGATTAGGAGAGCACATTCTCTACCACATAGCCGTTATGTCCGAGACTTCCGGGAGTCTTTGTAAAAACCTGGTGGCGCCCTCACCAGACGAAGCAAATCTATTAAATCTATTCAAACCGCCCACAAGGAATACCGACCAGAGACGAGCGCGGAGTTTAGAAACAATGCGGGTCCAAACACCCCGGGAAGGGAACGAAGCGAGAAAGTCCGAGACTACACTAGATAACCATCAGACACAAAACACCTTAAGAGGGGACCGTGGCATAGCGCTGCTATGCCACGGTACGGGACTGTACATGGTCCGGTGCAGCACTTGCCCCTGACGCCACTGTAACGGGTGTATTGGCTGGCCGACACGAGGGACAGAATACAGATGCTTCGAGTGTCAGGAACAGCAGACGCACTGTGACTTCCTGGATTGCCCGGGACGTAGCACGCGCCGCACTCAATGCGCTACCTGTATACAGTCATTTCACAACGCGTGTTTGGGGTGGCCCAAAGAGGCCGAGGACACGAGGGACTGGGTATGCCAAGGCCGGAAGAACTTGGAAGTCCCTTCCAACCCTGGCCGAACGACTGGAAACCGGGTAGAAAAGGAGCGAAGGATAGCAGAAGAGGTAGTATTACCGGAATTTTCAGGGAGACCACATGAGGACCCGGAAAAGTTCATAAAAAGTTGCAAACGCGAATTCCAGGCCGGGGGGATTCCCAGTAAACGATGGATTCACAAAGCACGGGAGCAGTTAAAGGGAGCCGCCCTCACCTGGTGGAACAGGTATGGCGAATTTGTAGTAACGTGGGAACAATTCGGGACCCGCATGAGCAGCAAATTCGCATGGGAAGACGTATTAACGGATCTACGAATTGACTTTTATACGCCAAAGCAGGACCACCGGGAGGAAGTAGAGATTCTTATCCGAAGGAAGGCGCAGATATATTCACATATCACGCCAGACAGAGCAGTGGCAGAGGGGGTGCACGTAATCACTAAGCTGTTAATACCAGGCATATGGAGTGCTCTTCGATACCCGCGGGCCACACGAATGGAGGAACTGGTAGAGAGAGCCCGAGAAGCGGAGACCGATTATCACGAAATGTGTAAAACAGGTTTTACAACACACCCACCCTCGAACGCCCGCCCAGTGGGGTTGACAGAGAATAGCCAAACCGCTAGAAGCCAAGGGGCAAACATACCCCAATGCTGGTAATGCCCTGAGAAACATTTTCATCGTGAAAGCCCGCATAACAGCCGAGAGGGAGAAAGCTACCTGGGACTCCTCCCTTGAGACAGGGAACAAGAACTGCCAGAAGCGCAAAGAGCCGGGAAATGCGCGCACTGGGACTGCGAGTCACCCGTCGCCCCCCGGCGTACACAAAAGGGTGGGACAAATTTTAATCCTGAGCGATCCAAAACCAGAAAAACCAGCTCCCTGGATCGAAGTCAGAATCGATAGCCTCAATGTTAAGGCGGTCCTAGACACTGCCGCAGCCGGGAATTTTATTTAAAACCAGCTGCTAGCCCCAGAACAGAGAAAGGGAATAAAAAAAATGCTCGCATCATTCAGATGGCACAAACTGAGTCACGATTAATGATAAGAGGGGAGAATCACGTTGCCAGTATCCACAAGTGTAGAGACGATAGAAACTGATTTCTTCTGCGCTCCACACTTAGTGGAAGAAATTATTCTGGGACAACCATGGCTGACGAGACAAGGGTGTATAATTGACTGCGGGCAAAAGCGAATATATTTAGGCAAACAAGACAGGGTGGCTATAAATTGGGAGACCCCGATAAGAACACCCCAATCACAAGAAATTTGCGAGAAGGACAGCGATGAGGAACCGACAATTTGTTTAATGTAATTAACTAACATTTTTCTGTTTATTATTAATGTTTTAGTTTGCTTGTATGTTTTGTTTCAGAGTTAACATTTCCACAGAGTAAGTTATAGTTTTTATGTTGCACATACTCCATTAAGTTGTCGTTTTGTTTGTTATTATCGTAACGATGTGTCATTGTTTACGTTCTGAAATCGTATTGCTGCACCAATTTCAATTGTTATTTAAATTAGTACAACATCGAGGGGACATTTCTGTAATAGGTATATTTGAGAAATAGTGTTTGTTTATTATTTTGATGTAAATATTAATTTTTTATTAGGTTCCGTTTTGATTGGAACCTTTTGTTTACATATCAATTCACTGAGTTGAGTATCGTATATGTTTATATTTTATTCAAGTAATTTAATTTGCACTAATTGCAGTTTTAAAATGTTTCTTTATCTATCCAAGTGTACAAAAACATTTTGTGTTTCTTTAATGCAGTGCAGTGTTCTCCTAGTTATCTCCCAAAGGAGTTGTAGTTTTCATATCAGGGTGTCAAATTAAATTCCATTAAGGAATTCCCTGACTTTTCCCTGTTATCCAGGCAAAATCTTACCATTTTCCCTGACCTATTTGCAGGACAGAAACCTTCCAATACTATATTTTGCCACAACAGGCAGAGCTACAGAACAAACATACTATAAGTGAAGCAGAATTAAATTACACTGTACCAGACCAGCAGGCAGGGCCAACATTTTATTCAGCCCATCTATATTTCTTACGATACACGCTATTGACTTCACACGAGTGCCCATTAGAAACACATAAATACTTTATTTTGTACATACAGGCCCTATATTACTTGGCAGAAAATGACACATCTCAAACTTAATAAATTAAAATTTTAAATAGTATGAGCTTATAATTACATGACCCTGTACTCACACAACTAACAACTTTTGCAAAGTAGCAAATTATTTACATTTTCGCTGACTAAGGTGAAAATTACCTGACTTTTCCCTGAGTTTTCCTTGTGGGTGGACACCCTGCATATGTTCTTGGGTGGCAATTGTGAACGTATTTGTTTTAGTGTATTAAGTCATTAGGCTCAGTTATCCGAGACTTGAGTAAAGAATTCAGATTCCTTCTTCTTGTGAAAGAGAAGCTTGGAGGTCTTTGCCATGTTCAGCCCCAACTAACTTTAGGGGGACGCAGAATTAAAATTTCATACGGCTGAATCATTATAATGTAGTTTCAGTACCCCAAACTTTACTGATTAAGTGTGTGTTGGCGGGGATGTGAACAGAAGAAATCCCCAAAGGCTACATTTGTAGTCAAAATGATAGATTAATTTTGGAGTGAAGCNGGCGGGGATGTGAACAGAAGAAATCCCCAAAGGCTACATTTGTAGTCAAAATGATAGATTAATTTTGGAGTGAAGCAAAGTTTGTCTTCTGGGTACGGCAACGACTGCATCATCATGGTAACATCCACCCAATTTATCCATCTGCCACATATTTGCATGTAAAATGTTGATTTCGAGGGGAGAAACATTTTTTTCAAAATAAAATTTTTAACTAAATTTGAAAAATTAGGCATTATATTTGCTATTGGTTNGAGGGGAGAAACATTTTTTTCAAAATAAAATTTTTAACTAAATTTGAAAAATTAGGCATTATATTTGCTATTGGTTGGACCCGGGAGTCAATTAGTTTCATGCTAAAAACGAACCAAGCCATGCTGGACAAAAAATTATTAATAACAAAATTGTTTAGGATTTTATTTGATTTTAATGGAACCTCGGGCATCACCTATTTGTGAGATTATCATTTTTTTTNACAAAATTGTTTAGGATTTTATTTGATTTTAATGGAACCTCGGGCATCACCTATTTGTGAGATTATCATTTTTTTTTAAACACGTACACATGGTTTATCACTAGTATTTACGAGGTGTAAAAAACTGAAAAAATATACAAAATGNTTTTTTTTTAAACACGTACACATGGTTTATCACTAGTATTTACGAGGTGTAAAAAACTGAAAAAATATACAAAATGATTTGTGTAAATTATAAAACCTAATCAGGAATTTGCACCAGCTGAGTATTTTTTATTTCTTAAGGTGCAGAAGTTTCTTCGTATTATAGAATAGTTAAAAATTCATCCCTAGTAAGTTTTCTTACACATCTGTGCATTGTGGAACGGGCCTTATGGTTATAAACACTTCTATTGCAGCAAGGCTTTGAAACGATGCGGCAAAAACGCACGACTCCAAACAGATAATACTTTCCATGATAACCAGCAATAGTACACAAGCTACACTAATATTTAAGGGAATTGTAGGGGTATTTACTTTATCAGTCGATATTTCTCCTTTCTTCACGCGTTCCAGCATACTGTCGACCAGACGTGTAACTTGCTGCACACTTTCATTCATCTCTTTCAGGAGTTCGAACGCACGAGGTACGTCTCGCGGTATTATCTCTTCCAAAGCCTGAACAGAACAATTGGAAGAAAAAAAATACGATTCTAGCAAGGCTGTACAACAGATGCAAAGAACATATACAGATTAAATTAAATTTTCGTATATGTATTACATGTATTTACAAACAAAACCCTGCCATTTTATCGTTTCCCGGAACATTAAACTTCACTGCCGCGAATATAGCTTTATCAGTGGAAAGTAGTATTAAAATCTTAACATACCTGTACCATGTTTACCTAAATAATCATTACATCACAAACAAATAAGTTACATAGTCAAAAATTAAAAAAAATTAAAATAAAATTTTTCCCACGTGGGAAACATTACATGAAGCCATTTTTTACACACCCCACAATCCTACTGCCTTGTTCCAAGACGTGTGGTTCATCACGTATTCTTAATTATTGTGCAATTTGAAAAACAAGCCATGACATTGAAAGATAATCGTATCTAAGTAATTTAGCCTGAAAGCAATATTTAAATTGGTTAATTATCAATTTGTTAAACAACATTTATTTTAGACGAAAGAAAATTTTTGTTTTTCAAAAAAATTATTATTACAAAGTTTAACACTCTGCGTTATNAACATTTATTTTAGACGAAAGAAAATTTTTGTTTTTCAAAAAAATTATTATTACAAAGTTTAACACTCTGCGTTATAAAAAAACCAAAACTTCCGGTGAAGAAGTGACATGCCCAAAGATAAACACATTGAAAAAGAACCACATGATAAAGATGAAGAACACCGATCTCGCTGACTGCGCACAACCAATCTCCGTATATTCAACCGAGAAAACTGATTTGTAAACAAATGCTTTGAGATGTATGTATTCTTCCTCTAACCAATTTGTAATGTAGTTTGAATTAAATAGGTAAAAGGTTTNACAAATGCTTTGAGATGTATGTATTCTTCCTCTAACCAATTTGTAATGTAGTTTGAATTAAATAGGTAAAAGGTTTTTATTCATATAATAGTGCTTGTCATTTAAAAATTAAGAAATAGACAAACACGTTCATCACTGTTGCCATAGTTTAGTTTTTTTTTTTTTTTTTTTCCTAACCTACTTTAAAACAATGTGTTATTGGGGCCCGCGGTAGGTACGAGGGATTAGTGCGTCTCAAGGTAGAACCTCATACGCTTAAAGGATAGGGAATTTCATGCAAAGGAGGCGTGCATCTTGGCGAGGAGGGATATTTGGCAGCCATGGCCGAGTTTAGGCCATGGACTACATCCCTAAGGGGGCGTATAGCAAGCTATAGTTAAAGAAGGGAGAGGGGAAAAAACCCGCATAGACATGGTAAAAACCCTCTCGACAGAAAAGAAGTTTCAAACTTATCATGCATTAAAAAATGCATAAGGAGACAGCAGGTTTGGTAACATGCTTAAAAATGGGAATTTTAGCTCTAGAAGAGAAAATGGCTGTGGGTGCAAGCACCCTTGGGGTATAACTGCTGTCAATATGACTGCGCATATGTCTGCACAGTAATATTAACAGCAGCCACAATTGCAGGGCCATCCTGCTTCTCGTCGTGGAAGTCGGCAGTCTGGGCGGCTCAGTCATGGCACCTACTCCGTCTTCGCTCCTCCACGCTGACGCCAGGATCTCCACGCCGTGGGTGAAGGCGGGGAGCCAAAATCCAGGGGGCCACCCTCTCCCTCATCCTTCAAAATAGTCCGTCGGTCGGAGGTGAGCTCTGGCTCGGCGGGACATCCAGGACCTACCAGCTGGAGGCGAGTGCAGCTGGCCCAGGAGTGGAGGCTGACATCAGGTAGCTTCAGAGGTCCGACGCATTCCATGGCCATTCCTCACGCACCAGCAGTCAGCAGCTCGCAGAATCCAGCAGTGAGGTTCGCTACACTTCGCATTGTTTCAGCACATCGAGATCCCCCTCCCCGCCTTGATCGTTGAGCTGCCTCCCACCGATGCGCTTCGCCAACTCGTACCGAGCCGCCCAGGTCCCCGACGTCCACGACGACGGCGCTGTCGCACCGGCCAGTTGGTCCGCGGGCTGGTATTAGAATATTCCCAGCCACTCCAGAGCCTGGAGATCCCCTATCCGCCACCTGGGGACGCGACGAGTTGCAGAATAGTCGCTGCGCCCTAGCTGCTGTAGTCGCCTCGTGCTGACAGATGTCCGCATCCTTCGCTGGTCCCAAGGGGCGGGTAGATCCCGGAGTGGCGCAGCCGCCAGCACGATGTTCACTCCACGACAGCCAGGACTCGTACTGTTGCCATATGACTTTGACACTTTGTATTATTGGGGTAGATCGATGTAGCGTACGTGCGCAGAATAAGAATAACCAGTCTACCTCATCTTCAGCCTATTTCTATTCTGCATGTGTGTTTAACAATACATTTCGATGTTCTACAAATTCTCCAGGTGAGAGTTTTAGCATGGTTTTTACGAAAGTTCTGAAAATATAGTTTTGATACATAGTTAAAAGAAAGTAACGCCTGAAGGGTGTTTACTGACACGTCCAAAGGGCATTAAAACACGTGAAAAATTAAAAACTTGGGAAGTTTGACACAGTTCTAACACATGCGCAGTTAAACTAAAAATCATATGGCCTTACTCTGAAGTGGAACACTCCTGCATGGTCTAGCACGGCTACTGCCATCACAGTCGCTGCACCAGTGCGGCCGACGGAACGCGCACATCGTTCGTCCCGATGCGTGTCCAAATACTTCACTTAGTAATAGGTCATGACCCGATTCCGAGTGCATGTGGTGTCCCTAGAGAGATATACGTAATTAGGATAGGATTTAAGTGTTAGAATGTGTATTAAATAGCATTATAATATATCGCTCATGGGCAAATGTTCGTAAAATTCGCCCTTAGAGAATTGGGAAGTAATTGCAGAATAAATTCACGCCACGTACATACTAAATGAGGTGTAAAGTAGCAAAGCTAGGTTATTTGAATTGTTCTATATAATTTTCCGAGTGCAATTGTGTGTCTAATTAAACCAATTAGTGACGTGGTAAATGATTAGTCTTTCTTTCAACCTGACCATTCCGGTTGTAGAGTGCCCCAAAACTTAACAGACCTAAATTTCCCACAAGTTCTGCAAAACACCACATAATCATATTTTGTGTTTAAATTAGCGCTTAAGAATTAACTCTGAACTCTCCTCAAGCTAAGGGATGTCAATCCCGAACGTTGAAGAATCCTATTGTTTGAATGTTTTACGTGTTTATGTAATGAGGTCAGTAAACTAAGATACCTCGAGAGATGGCTCAAGCTCTCGGCGAGGATTCGGTTTACCCGTGCTACCCCCGATAGTCTGATTCCACGGGTCGTATGTGCTGCATGTGCGTCGCATCGCGGGGGACTTTCATAATTTATTCTTATCACTTAACTGCAATAGGTTGACGTAATTTATTGCAACTTTTATTTATTTTACCAACAGTCTTCCCCGCATTAGCAGCTACACTCCGTCACCTCAATTTACTAACACTAGAGGTTTAATTAATATTGTTAGTTTTCGCGCCATTCTTGGCTTTTTTGTACAGTAATGGCCGCAGGTAGGCCTTGTGAATCAGGTCCGCTTAAATTTGCATTGTATACATGTAACTCTGTACACTATTTGGCAAAACAATTTACTTCAGTTAACCAAAACATGTAAGTTCTCATTTTGTGTTGTATTTCGAGCACTGGCCCTATCCAAGAAGTTATCGCTGTCTCAAGGAGGCATCCTACATTTATAAGGTAAAAGGTAATACTAAAGTGTGCTGGGGAGCTTGAATACCTCAGCTATATATTACGTTTTCGTGTATATTTGTACTGTGTGTGTCAGGGGATACAGCCACGTGGTCGTTCAGCCCACGATCCTGAGAACTGCAACTTCGTGCTCACCCAGTAAACGGGCGCCCATTCTATTCAAAATAAGAATATTGTGTAATATTCTGACTTTTCATAACATAGTTGCCAGATGACGTCCGCATTACTATCCCTGACCGCTCAGATAATGTTAACTCTCTTATGTGTTTAATGACACGTAAATTGTGTAATATATTTAGGATGCCTTACAATGAGTGTCGCGATGGCTACCAACATTTGAAAAGTCGAGGTACCAGAACTCCCCCTTCTTCGTTTCTAATTCCCGGAGAAGTCAACTTTCCCCTCGTTATTTCGGCGAATCTCAAACTTTCTAGTTGCTCAAATTCTTTTCGTTTTCTGAAAGCACAAAAAAAAATGTCAATTTTATGTACAGCTTTTTTTCGCCTGGGTTATGACATGATCAGCTGCTACAAACACTCACTTTGGCTATGTGTAAATGCTCCTGGTGATGGGATCGTTCTTTATTTTTGACATTGGGTCATACATTATGAACAACCCATCATCCCAATTCTCTTCGTGTTCTGAAGATGGGAGAGACAGAGACGGAGGCGACTAAGATCCTACAACTGCGAGTAACGGAGATCCTGAAGACTTAGTTGCCATCGCCACAGTTGCTCTACATTTATATAGATGTCTCTCAATTCGCGATCGCAAAATCATGTAAGATCGCTCAAGAGGGCACAGTACGAAGGGGTCTTGTGGATCTTGTGGACCTGAAATGCAAAACCATCGGTAACCTCTATGCTACTCGATCGTAGCTATAGTTAGTTTATTACTAGTAATGAAAAAAAAATTAAGAAAAATGTATATGTTACCAGTGGGAGTTTTGATTAATTTTTTTTGTAACATAGGATATGCAATACGATACTTTTTGTGCAGTTTGGGTATGCAATATGAACTAATCACCGTTGCAACTAGTGAAGCTCCAAAAGAGCTGGTTGGCCTAAGTATCTGTTCTCAAGAATAATGGAGCTGACAACACTTACAGAACTGCAGATAGACAACGAGACAGCTATCAGACTTGCGCAGAACCCAGAATACCATCGCCGAACTAAACACATAAGGTCTCAGCATTTATTTGTGAGAGAATTAGTTACTGAAAGTGAGATTGACATCGAGAGAGTAGCAATTGAGCATCAGGTGGCAGATGCGAAGACTAAACCAATTCACAAGCCAAGACCTCTAAGTTTGTGTAACAGAATGGGAGTTCTTCGTGTTTAACCAATATTCAATGAGTGAAAGTGTTGGTGCTATGATATGATCATAGCATTCATAGATATAATTGTTTTTATTCTTTCTTAAATCTCCTTGACAATTGTATTCAGTTTTTAAAAGTTTCAAGGAAAGAGAAACCATATTTACTCTTTGCTATTAAAGAAAAGGAAAGTGAAGAAAATTAAAAAGTTTGGTTTAAGGGAACAAGATAATTTTTTATTATTTTTAAAATTATTTCAAGAGTTTTGCGAATAAAAAATCAGGGATATGATATGCCACGTATATGAATACAATCTCCTTACGTTAGAACTGATTTTATTATACTTAATAATACATATATATATTGTACACCAACCTAATGAGGATATGCTTCCTAGGAATTTTGTTGTCGAAAGTGACAGGCCATTGTCCATCATTGTAAAACTTACAGGTGGAAAGAGGATTGCGAGAAATCGATCTCATACATATATGGCTCCTCTCTATATTTTGCAGCGAGAAGTATGCCCTGAAATAGAGTCTACTGCCGGTGTGGGAAAAAGGGAAAACAGTTCCATACCAGTACCAGATAACACAGCATCACCAATTGCGGTTATACAGATACCTATCACTTTTTATAAGGGTGGCCTGCCAGACCAAGATAACATAGCCACACCAAATCGAGTTAGTCAGGGACCCATAACTCCAGATATGCTTAATTGTAATCCTAATACATTGGAACAATCGTTACCTTCAAGAGACAATAATGACCAAAGTAGGTCAAGTTATGGTAGGGTGGTGAAGCGACCAGTGTATTTGCCTATGTATCTTGATTTTAAAATGTTGTAAGGCATGAATTTACACCACTTGCATGTTTGGTTATGGAAGTAATTAATTAGTTATGTGGCTGATCCTGAAGTCCTTGTTGCTGTGAAGATGATAGTTCTTAAGTAACATAATTTTCACCTACCTAACTGAGAATGTGGGCTCTCTCAGAATGCCATTAAAGCAGAGCGAGATTGTTCAGCAGATCATCTCACATGCACAATATTACTGTAATAAATTTGGCTCATCTATTTTTTTACATTATGTAAGGCAGTAAATTAAGAGGTTAGACTGCATGAGGGGATAGCTCCTGATATGGTTGTGGAGCGACTGGGGGTGAATTAAATACACACAAGAACAGTTTTTGGTGAATTAACTCGCATGCTTACTCCTCATTCAAGGCAAATACATAGACATAACAGTTATGGCATGTTACAAGCCTGTACAGAAATAATCGGGCACATATCCTTTTATACACAACTGCATTATAGAGTTCAGTCCCGGCACGAGTGTCGGCAGGGTTGGGGTGGTGCACTGTTCCCTAATGAAAAATTTTACTAATTATGTTAAGTTTCAGTGAAAGTTCACCAAATATATTGCAGCTATGTTGTCTGTCTAAAGATAAGTTTGAAGATTTGGGAATGGCCAGCAGACCACCCTACATATTTAATGCACAAACTATTCAAAGTCGCAAAAGCCCATTACAAGCTCCAACGAGTACGCACTGTGAAAAAGGAAAACCAACACACAAAAATTACATTAATTAGCAAAATTAACACGGAATCCTTTGACACTGAAAATACATATTGATTACACTGTAAAAATACGTGGACTGGCAAAACCAAACTTCAGCAACGTAATATTAAAACTATTGGGAGTTGTCTCCCAAAGTCTGTTGCATTTTTTATTTGAATATTCATTGTAACCATTAATTATTTAAAATGTGGGTGTGTGCCTGAAACCGAAGGATTAAAAACAAAGCTGGAATTGATTCCCCCTTATTTTTTCCAATTTACTTAGAGGCATAAAATGAGGACTTATAGGTAATTCACAGAAAACACACAAATACTTCACACTTACAACACATGTCGGGGTGGTAGAACCAAATGAATGGAGCACACAGAGGGAGGTTGCTGGCATGCAGGAACTGTTGTGTGCCGCCTCTGTGCCACCATTTTGAATTACGGATGCCATCCAAACCGTAACACCGGACATGCCGAAAAGAGTGTGGAACAAGTTTGATTATCAAGTATATGTAATTCGGGCCGCTCGTGGTGGTCTGAACATTTATGAATGTATGGTAAATGAACTGCACAATTCCATGGTTCATTTTATTCGTCAACCAAGGTCGTAGGTTGTTTGGTTTTGATATTATAGAGCTTCAAAGTTGGTGTAATATTTTATACTGATCCTATATATTGCAGCTACATGATCAATCTAAAGAAAATGTTGAAGATTCGGAAATGACTGGAAGACATGTCCATGCCATATGCATGCTGTTATGAATTCCATTTAGAGTTTTCTTAAAATAATAATTTATCTTAGTTATGTCACACTCTACACCCATGGCGTACACCTGCAGGTGTTGCAAAAGCAGTATTGGGCAAAACCTGACACAAAATTCAGGTCACGCCAGGTAGGTGAGTGAATTGCACAAATTGATAATCAGCACATCGCCTTGTGACCCAAAGGCCAAGATGCCTAACATGGAGAATATTTAAGACAGTAATAATCGAAAAGCTGTGCTTTTCCTTCTTGTATTCGGACTGAGTGGCGAGGTTTTCACAGGCTGTCGTAGCACTGGTTTCCTGCTAAGTTGCTCCCAGCTCATTCAACAACGATTCTGAAAAGGTGTATCTATGGACATAGAGGTGCGTGACATTGAGCGAAGACGAACTATGCAATAAATAAAATTAGGCTTCTGGTGTGGCAGGTCTTCGAAGTAAGTTAAAGTGAGCCCCGAGTACGAATGGTTCATATCTGTCACAACTGAGCAACAGAGAAAAGTTATTAGTTTGATACATTGTCATTTATGGTATTGATTTTAGGCATCAATAATTGTGCACTGTCCCGAGACAATCGCAGAGTAATGTAGAGGTTAGAGTCTTGTGTAGAAATTGTGTGATTTATTATTGTTACTTTGTTCTATTTATATAAATGATCGAAGCTACATTGCATTATTTATTTATTAGCCCTGAGGTAGCCATAAAATTCTGTGTTAAGAGTGTAAATAATAGTAGATTTACACCTGTGTGATGCCCAGACTGTCCAGCATGGCAAGTGCCTGCTCGAAGTTTGAGCGAGTCCGCAGCAAAATTTCAATAAATGCAACAGACTGTGAAAGAGGAAAATAAACAATAAAAAAATTACATTAGTTTGTAGAAGAAACATGTAACCCTTTGACACTAAAGAAATATATTCATTTCACTTTAAAATAAGTGGGGCAAAGCCAAACTTCAGCAACATAATATTAAACACAGTGGGAGTTGTCCCTACGAGTCTGTAGCTGGTTAAGTTTGAATACACATGTAAATCATAATTAAAAATGGGGGTTTAAGGTTGTCAACCCAAAAAGCTTAAAAACAAAGTTGGATTTGATGCTTCCTGATTTTACCTCATTTACTTGTTGGCATAAAAGAAGAATTTTAGATAATTGTTGTAATTATTGAATACGCCTCTGTTGTTCTGTTGTTTCTCTCTTCTTACAGCAGAGTGCACTAGTGTTAACTGTTAATACGTGGTTATTAAGTTTATTATTTACAATTTAAACAGGTTATGGGCCCAGATACGCTAGGTAGGTTGAAAAGTGTATGTGACAGTTTGGAAAAGTGAGTTTTGCTTCTAGTGACGGTTGCACAGAATTCCATAAGTGCGGTAACAGTTTTTTCGATTCTTTTACGATGGAAATCTCAAGGATTAAGATCGACAAACTTGAAGGGCAGTCCAATTGGGTTGATTGGAAGTTCCAAGTCAGAATCCAGCTTCAGGTAAATGGAGCAATGGGCGCAGTAGAAGATACATTAGGTTATCCGCAAAAACCGAATGAAACGGACGAAAAGGCTACAAAAGTATACAAGAAGCAAGCTGCAGAGCTTGACAAGATGGAATTCATGGCGTAAAACATCATAGTTACATCAGTAATCAGTCAGGTTCGTCAATTAATTAATATGTGTAAGAGCTCTAAGGAAATGTGGTACAAATTACTCAGTATTTACGAACAGAGGACTGAGCAGAGGCAGGACCATCTGTTCAATCAATTCTAAAGTATCAAAGAAAAGGACCTTTCAGATGATGTAGCCAAACGTGTTGCGAAACTTGAAAAGCTCTGATCCGAACTTCAAGATGAAACATGGAGGGAAGATAAAGTCAAATTACCTGATTCTCTTTTTCTTAATAGAGTTTTGAATACTTTACCAACTGAATATTCTGAGTTTATTAACGCCTGGGAAAGTGTTCATAAGGAAAATAGGACTCTCAAACTGTTGCAAGAAAGGCTATGTGTAGTTGAAATGAGAATGAGGGAAAGGGTCCCTGTTTCTCAGTCAAATAATTCTGGTTCGTTGATGGCTTATTATGTCAAGTAAAATGCTTTTAATAGGAATACGGCAAAAGTTGAATGTTTTAAAAGTGGAAAATCTGGACACATGAAAAGGGATTGTTATCAAAAACAAGGTCCAAATAAGTTAAACAAGTTTGATAAAAACAAAAGTGAAGATAAAGTGTCTGTAAATGTGCTAACATGTTTATTTTGCAAACGGAAAGGGCAAGTGCAAAAGGATTGTTGGTTTGCAAAATCAAACAAAAAAATGAAAACCAAGAAAATGCCTTTGTTGTACATGAAAATGACTCAAATGTCATTGAATGGATAATTGACAGTGGAGCCACAGCACACATGTGTAAAGACAAACACTTATTTCACAATTTACAAGTGACGGCAACCAATCATGTTCAAGTTAGTGATGGTTCAGAGCTATTGGTTGCTGAGATTGGTGATATCAAAGGCCAGACATTTGATGGTGAAGACTGGATTAATACTTCAATTTCAAATGTACTGTATGTCCCCAAATTGAAATTTAATTTGTTCTCTACTGTTGTTGCTCTTGAAAAAGGATATGTGTATCAAGCAAATAAAAATGCCTGCTATTTTCTGTTGAATGGACAATGCCAAGCAGTTGGTGAAAAACAAGACAAATTATTTCATTTGAAGTTTAGACACGTGAGTAATGTTGCTAATACTTGTGTAGAAAATTTTACACTTTACCAATGGCACTGTATACTAGGACATCAAAATGTATCCTATGTGAAACGTATACTGAACCATAGCAAGTTAAAGTATAAAGAAGATCATTTCTTCTGTGATGCTTGCAAACTTGGTAAACATTCAAGGTTACCATTCAAATCTAGTTTGACAAGGGCTGAGAACATTGGAGACATTGTTAATGTTGATGTTTGAGNATGTTGATGTTTGTGGACCGATGGAACAAACGTCAATTGGTGGTTCAAAATATTTTCTATTGTTGAAAGATGATTACTCAAAATACAGAACAGTTTACTTTATGAAATCAAAAATGGAAGCAAATGTTAAAATAATTGAATTTCTAAACAAATTTGAAAATATTACAACAAAAACTGTAAAAATACTGAGAAGTGATAATGGACTTGAAGAAGTAAATCAAGATGTCCAAGCTGTGACCAAATCAATGGGCATTATTCATCAAAAGACTTGCCCATACACACCTGAACAAAATGGTAAAGCTGAAAGAGAGATGAGAACATTGGTAGAAGGTGCAAGAACTATTTTACAAGCAAAAAATCTAGAGAAAAAGTTTTGGGCTGAAGTTGTCCATTACATGGCTTACACATTGAATAATACATTAATAGATGATAACAAAACTCCTGCAGAAATTTGGTTCAACAAAGATATGTATATTGATCTTCATAAATTTCACCCTTTTGGCTGTGATGTTTATGTGCACATTCCAAAAAAAAAGAGAAGAAAATGGGATAGCAAGAGCAAAAAATATGTATTTTTGTTGGATATGGTGAAGATGTGAAAGGATACCGGGTTTCGTGCGGTGACAAAATAGAAGTTTCAAGAGATGTCATTTTCAAACCTGAGTTAAAAGATCAAGCTAAAGAAGTTTTGTGTCAAATTAAAACTTTAAATGGTGATCATGTCATATGTGATAGTACAGTGAGTTTTGATGGTTCTAATGGCGTTTCAATCAATGAAACTGGAATTCAAACTGGTCAAGAGACAACTGACAACAATAGAGTGACAAATGAAGATGTGGTGAGACATTATAATCTCAGAGATAGAGGAAGTATTCAGTACCCGAAGTACAATGGTGATGATTATGCATTGTTTATGTGTGATGCTGGAGAACCATTAACATTTAAGAATGTAATGAGTTCAAAAGAGGCATTTCAATGGAAAGAAGCTATCAATACTGAGCTGAATTCATTAAAAGAAAATGAAACATGGAAGGAAGTTATAAAACCAAATAATGTAAATGTAATCAGTAGCAAATGGGTATTAAAAAAAAATTGATGGTGAAAATTGTATTTATAAAGTTAGATTAGTTGCTCGTGGTTTTAAACAAAAAGAAAATTTTGATTTTCAAGATTTGTATGCACCTGTAGGAAAACTTCAAACTTTAAGAATTCTTTTATCTGTATCTAATAAATTGGGTTATAAAATACATCAAATGGATGTAATAAGCGCTTTCCTTCACGGGGAAATGAATGAGGAAGTTTTTATGGAATTTCCTAAGGGAAACTAAAAGTAATAACAAAGTATTGAAACTATGTAAATCTCTTTATGGATTGAAAAAATCAACTAAGTATTGGTCTGAAAAATTCAATAAGTTTATGCTAGATGAAGGGTTTTCAAGATCACAAAATGACATGTGTTTGTATACCAAGGGAAACAGTTATATTTTAATTTATGTTGATGATATTCTTATTTTGGACAGTCTGATATGGAGATAGAAAATGTTTAATGTAAAGTTAAAACAATTTTTAAAATGAAAGATCTAGGTTCTATTTCTAAGTTTTTGGGCATGACAATTACCCAAACAGATAACTAGATAATTATAAATCAAACTGATTACATCTTGAATCTATTGATTCATTTTCAAATGCAAGATTGTAAACCTATCAATGCTATAATAGACATAAATTTTGTGTATGAAGGCAATTATGAAGCCAAGTATGAATCTCTCTGTAGAAGTCAAATTGGTGGGTTACTGTATTTAAGTCTTTGTAGTAGATCTGATATTGTTGTAGCTATAAATATTTTATCTAGGTATCAACAAAAGGCTAATAATCAATTATGGTCAGCATTGAAAAGAGTGTTATGGTATCTTAAAAGCACTATGAGTATGAGCTTGGTTTATAATAAAAATGTTGATTCAA
This sequence comes from Clitarchus hookeri, assembly GCA_002778355.1. NCBI lineage: Eukaryota > Metazoa > Arthropoda > Insecta > Phasmatodea > Phasmatidae > Clitarchus > Clitarchus hookeri. The sequence continues at coordinate 91,563 of NQII01004736.1, read as the reverse complement.
ATATTCTCATTGGCTTTGCTGATGCTGATTGGGCGGGTGACAAAGAGACAAGAAAGTCTACCAGTTGTTACTTATTTAAAATGTATGGATGTACTATTGTTTGACAAAGTAGACGCCAAAATTCTGTGTCATTGTCAACTGCTGAAGCAGAGTATGTAGCTCTTAGTGAATCTTGTAGTGAACTTGTGTGGATTATAAATGTTTTAAAAGACATAAATATTGAAGTTCCTAGGCCAATAAGTTTTATTTGAAGATAACCAGTCTGATGTAAAAATGGCTGCTGGTCAAACCAAAAGGTCTAAGCATATTGATATCCGTTATCATTTTGTTCGAGAAAAGGTTCAAGAAAACTTAATACCTTTGAAATATATTCCATCTGAAAAACAACTAGCTGATATTTTTACTAAACCTTTAAGTTTTCAGAGATTTCATATTATCAAATAAGAAATTGGAATTCAACAATTATGTTCATAAGTATTTACCTACGTATTGAGTTTTTGTACTGAACATGATATGTATCTTTGTTGTATGTAAAATTAAAGAGTCTGTGCCAAATTGTATTGTGAGGGTTTGTTATAATAACGATGTCGTATTCAGGGGGAGTGTTGTAATTATTGAATACGCCTCTGTTGTTCTGTTGTTTCTCACTTCTTACAGCAGAGTGCACTAGTGTTAAAGGACTAAGATGGAGGACAATGGCAGTTAGTTATCATGTTGTGTACCTACCTATGCTGGAAGCCATGTGTTAAAATAAAGAAAATGAATTGTTAATACGTGGTTTTTAAGTTTATTATTTACAATTCAAACAATAATTTATGAAACACCCACTTCACACTCTGCACTAACATAGGGGTGGTAGCACTAAATTAAGGGAGCACATGGCAGCTGGCCTGCAGTAACCATTGGGCCTCCTTGTGGCCTTAATTTTCCCAGTAGTTTTGTTACTGGGGACTCATGTTGATGTTATCAGTCATCCCGAACAATGGCGGCCTCAAAAGTTGCCTCTTAAGTGCATGAAGGTGGGATGGCCACTTAACTCTGGTGGTGTCATAGCAGACTATTGGGATGTACTCCAACACACCGTACTGGCTGTGGAGTCGTCGAGTCGGCGCCCTCTTGTTCACAGGAATGTGATTCTCTAGTAGACAGCATCTTTATCTGCACAGTGGAGGCAGAACGAAAGGGCTAATGAGGAGGGATGTGGTCTTCACGACATGCCTCTTTATCGCGATTCTTATCTTGACTAGTAAATGTAGTAATTAGACCATAGCATAATGCTTTAGTATGAATAGTACTAACAGCACATCCCATTATTTTGTATTGTAAATCTTTTCTTCAAATGAGTCACTATTTTCATATCTCGCGTGTGTTATTTTACGAATGTACAAAATTACTTATTTCACTTTTGTTAGAATTTCACATTTTTATAAACGATAACCATATTGTGCAAAATCTCTCTTTCATCTATGAAAAACTTGGTCCAAAGGTAGTTATTTAAAATATATATCTAGTAGATTCTTTAATTGTTTACGACATAAATCAATGTTCTCATATTATAACAATGATTTTAAATTCATTCAATTGTTAAAGCTTGTAAACAATGTGTACACTTTTTAATATTTTTATATTATAACTCCATCCCTATTGTCTACAAGACATAAGGTTCGTTTCCTTTTACAACTAAACAGGCTACACAGGTAAGTAAATCTCCAAAACTGTAGTTTCTTTCAACCAGATGTGACATCACAGCAACTAAAGTCGTTCCTTTTAACCTTGTGCAATTACACAAGCAGGTTTTTGAAGCACAAAATCACACCAGCTTTTGAAGAGGTAGGCTGGTGTAGCGCAAATAAAAACGCGCGAATTTTAAAATTGTTGCTTGTTCATTGTTTGATTAATTGAGGAAACATAATGTGATGAAACTCTGTAACATTCTTGTAGGTTATAGTATAAGGAATTTCGTAAATGAAAATAAGGAATTTTACCTATTTTAAAGATAATGAAACCTTTAATATTCCATATTGTCTTTTTTGATGAAAATACAATTACAATTTACTTCGAATATACTTTGATACTTCAGGGAATATTTTATGTTTTACTGAACAATAAATATGAAATTATAGGGTTACTCGTGATGAATTTCAAATTCTGCGGACATGAAGTTGCTGATTTGAGGCTAAGGCTGTGATATAGAAATGCTAAAAAATGCATTGTAATAACAATAAATTAATTAAATTCACATGTATTCTCGTAATATATAAAAGTCCAACATACAAAGATACGCTACATGGCGCTGAGAGCTGCACAAAATTCGTTTCTTTCGTCCTTTTCTGTGTAAAGCTGGGTTTACAATAAAATAATTATTTGTTAAGGATTATGCAGTAAGCGCTGATCTGGCATAAGGAGACAGGTCTTCTCTTTTACAGTTTCCAATTAAAATTTTTATTATCTATACCAGCCAATAGGAACAAGCAACAATGTTTACTTTTGTTCCTAACCTAGCATCGTATATCGCAATCATAGTTGAGCAGATCATACTTCAAAGGCGACGTTTTCTATCAGAGAAGCTTATGTTTGTGTACAAATATAATCGTAAACATGTGCAATCACATGCCTTTTTTAAATATGCTTTGCTTACATTACAGTAAAAACAGTTTCTTGCCAACAATACCGACTGCTCTGTTCAGATTGGCTGTCGTCTCTTAAGTTTCATTTAAGATACAAAATTTAACTATTTATTTGAACACTAACGAAAATCACAAAAACGCACACAACCTGCTAAGTACAATTGTAAAACAATACATATAACACATATTCGTTTCTTCTGCACATGTTTTAACGAATAATTTAACGTCTAGCTTTCCTTTTGTAAACCCAGCTGAACTGCACCACAGGCAAAAGATTTATTCTATGAGTTGCCCCAACAGAGAGCTGTCGTAGTTGCACTTTTTTTAGTTGAAGGTAACGTTCAAATAATAACAGTAACACGATTACTAGAGCGAATTGAAAAATAAAATAGAAATAAAATGGATCTGTTTAACAATTACAGTGACATGCGGAACACACTCATATTATGACTACGAGACTCACACCGAACAGGGCACAAAGGTCAGACTTCGAGAAAGAAAGTAAGATTTCACACTCTCTTCAATTTTGTCATCGTTACAGCCGATAACTGCATATGTTGAACCTCCGACACCATAATCCTGGGCCATTGGCAACGAGTTATTTCATAATTATCAACGATTTTCTTAAATTATTTAACGTATCTCTATGTAAACAAATAACCAATATAACCTTCACTCTACTTAGAGTACTGTTCGCAATGTTTCCAATATGGCTGTCAAATGTTACGTTTTAGAGTATTGTATTTACTAGAGAAGTACAGATATTAAAAGCTGGTGTAGCAGCACTACACAATTCTTCACTACTACATTACACACAGTAAATGGTAGAAAGAAACGGACCTATTGCACGCACATGATTTTGTCTATTATCTTCGAATGTCATATCTTACATTGTACTCTATGATATGTTTTGAATGTCTCAGCATATTTTGCGTTTTAAATGTAGGCATTGTTGATGTCGATGTTTTGGAAATCTTAACACAACGTATAGCTGTAAGTTTTTTTTTATAAGTTAACTATAAATTCGTTGTTTTTGAAATTATTATTAGAGTGTGGTGAGTTTTGTGTTAGTTTTTAACAGCTGTCTTAAAAGTATCTGGGTGGTGAAAATATTTATTTTGGAATTAATTATTAACAAGTTCCCAATTTCTCAAACTACGTGCGAAGTTTCGCGTAAGCACTATTGTTGGAATCATGTCCGAGGTTTCCTTTTTTTTAGGGGCCTGTAGTAGGATACTTAAGGGTCTCCTAATCAAGAAAGAAAGAAATAAATTACATCTAAATTAAATTGATGCTACTGTAGAAATTGACAAGACTATTTGACACGTTGTTATGTATTAATATTACAACATACGCCCGCGGTTGGGCTGCCGCCCAGTGGAGACCTCTTTCACCTCTCCCCTTCCACGTCCTTCCTGAACTTTCCAACCTCCCTCACTGGTGCACATTCCTGCAGCAACACACTTCTACACTCCCTCGCACAGACTGCCTACCCTGCTCTGTTCTCCACACCCTCTAAACCCCCCCTTGGCCGGCAGTGTAACCTTCCCCACCCTCCCTCTCCATTTACCATCCTGATCAGCCTTCTAACTCTCCTGTTCTTCATAATGAGCTCCATAAAATTTTTTTCATCATCACCATCCTGCCTTTGCCTTCTCCATTTACCTTTCACACATCTCACTGCCCTTCTTTGTACCTTCTCCAGCTCCCACACCTCCACTTTCACGTACAGGTCCCATACTGCTGCCGCGTATTCCAACATCGGCCATACCATTGTGCCATACGTCTTCTTCACCTTACAGCTGACTCCTTCAGCACCCTTCCCAACATACCCAAAGCCCTTCTTCCCTTTGCATCCACCCTCTCTACCTATTTTTTTCATCTGAGGTCTCCCTGCAGTACAATCCCTATTCTACCGCTTCTATCTCTTGCTCCTCCCATCTGTACATGTCCCTGCTTATTACTTTCTTACTTGTAAACCTCACTACTTTAGCTTTTCTTACATTTATCTTCATTTTATTCTCCAAGTTCAAGACTGTATCCTGTCAATGTCTCTGAAAATTGTTCCCCCTCCTATCTCTGCAAACAAGACACAAACATCCGCAAACAATCTTATTTTTCCCCGTAATCCCCAATTCCATGTCATTTACCATTATGGTAAACAACAAAGGGCCCAATACACTGCCCTGCAGTACCCATGACATAACTTCTCCCTCCTCTGATATTGCCTCCCCTCTTACTTGGCCCCCTGAGGAAGTCTGGTATCAGCTCATCCACTTTCTTCGACAAAGTCCAATGAGGCACCTTATGCCTTCTTGAAGTCTATGAAGCAGGCAACCACCTGCTTCCCTACATCAACCGCCTGCACCAGCCCAGTCAACAGCGTCTCACATGAATGTCCTTTTCTGAAACCATGTTGGGAGTTATGCAACCAATTCCTCTTGTTCATAACATTCACCACATACTGAACCACCAGCCTCTCCATTGTGTGTTGATAACCTGAAAAGATTTTATACAGTAGTTATTTTTGTAATTCAATAATTTGCAAAAAAAAAAAGTATGAAGTTGCATATATTTATATCACAGTTATTGAAGCTGGATGCAAAACATTTTTTTGCTGAAAAAATCTATAACTTACATTTATTATAAAAGAAAATGCTTTTGAGTTGAAAATTTGTGACAGGCAAGCATTGTGTATAGATGGGAGTAATTATCTACACTGAGTTCTCAAAAAGAGGACATGTTCTAGTAACACATTAAAAAAGAGAATGCTTGGGAGAAAATGACACACATTCAGCTTATGCTACATGTAAACAAAAAACTACAAAGGTCTTTTAAGCTTCAAATGTCAAATGTTTTGTTTACCGTTTTCAACAATTCAAAGAATGCTGAAATATTTCATAACACATTACATTTAGATGCTTACAATTTAGGCCTGTAACCACATTTAGGCTTAGGAGAGCTTTACGACTTTTTAATAATGTATTGATAATAGTTGTGGTTATTTTTACATCTTGTATTAGAATATGAGAACCGTGAACTCTCAATGTGAGGTGCGAGGGTATTCGTGTAAAATAAATAAACAAACAAATAAATGTTATTATGTATTCTGAAAACTCTTTAAAAAAATTATGCTGAAAATTACTGCATGGAACTCGTAATTGATAGAGAGTAGGCAGAAGTGTGCAAATTAATGTGAAAGAGGAGCACAGTATATTCACTTTTCAACCATAATGAGTACACAAATGATTAAAATAGGTCTTTAGTGAAATATCTGAGTTACCTAAAGCATGTCCTCTCGTGAGCGATGATTATGAACACACGTTTCTTCAACAGTGTATCATTAGATTTTTTTCCGAGTGGAAATAGCTTTTTAAATTCTGGCTAGAAGTTAGTAGAACAAGTGTAATTAAAAATCTGGACATTGAAATTCCAAACACATACTTTGAACTTCTGATTTGGAGCCTAGAAAAAGCAGAAATAAAATGCAAAATATAAAATAGACTTTCGTACATGGAAAAGTTTTAAGTACAAAAATGTCAACAAAATGACTCGTTGACATAACTCTTAGAAAAATATCAATCTTGGCTGTGGTTGCGGTGATACACACAGATACTCAAAAAGAAAAGATTAAATAAAAACAATTGGACCATCATCAATCGCCACAGGGTATCTATGATTAATCATAAAAATAAATAACTAGATAGCAAACAGTTGAGCATTACTTCGTTATACTGCATGTTTTTTTTTTTTAATATTCAAACTTTCTTAAAATAATTTGCAGAGCAAAGCGCTATTTCCATAAACCACTAGTCGGCAACATCTTTACAATAAAAGCAATGAAGACGGAACACTTACAGGTGCACTAGAATAAATTTATAAAATGTAAACTTATCTTACTGTACTATTTTATAACATAATTTACAATTAGTCTTATCATAAAATAAACAGAGAATACACAATAAATAATCTTCTTGTGACATTGTAACTGAATTGTTCACAGCGAGGGCAATACAGTCTTGCCCTGGCTTACCTACGGTTGCAAGTCACGTCAAATATTGAAAATAGATAACAGAAAACTTGTTTGATGAAAGTACATCACGAAACCATTTTCACAAGGAGTGATCGGCATATTATGTACTTTATTGCAAAATTAATTGCAATAAACATATTACATTAACGCACAAATACATACTATGATTTTTATAACTTAATTACAATGTTAAACGTGTATCACATGTACATAATCCTACATAAAAATTGCACAATATTTATTATGCGAGCTAATGTGCTGGATTCATAGAGATCATACAAGTGCACAAGTCAAATGCATTTTCATAGCTCTTATCAGTTTACTGTCTCCGTATGTGTATGTATGTGCGCACGCGTGAGTGCGTGCATGTTAAGGAACTGCCTAGTTTGATACGCTGTTACCAACCAAACAATTCATTTTTATATCTTAAGGACATTACGTATTAATAACACTGGCAACATAATTAATAAAGTGGTGGGTTGCAAGGAAGTTATGTATGTCAACGATAAATATGTCAAACACAAACACTGTTCACATAGTAAAATAGTGTACAGAAACTATTCACAAATTGAACTCTGCGTAGACAAAAACACTGCTAGCAATGCAATAGATATAATTTCATCACCTGGATTCGAAAACATTGGGGTGGGGGGATTGCATATCAAAATGTTACATTACAACAAGCATGCCATAATTAAAGTGACACAACTTGCATATATTAATGAATGTGTTGTAACTTGTGTTGCAGCAGCGCCACCCGCAATGTGCTTAAATTTTAATTCATGTGAAGGTAACCTGGGGGCGTGGAATTCTACCCTCCGGTGTGAAGTAATTTAAAGTGATATTACTTGCAATGTAGTTAGGTCCAGACGTTTGGGTGCCAAATATGTAGTAGTACGTGTGTGTGTGTGTATATAGTGGTTTTTATTGCTGTTGTGGGAAATGTAAATATATTCAGTGTAAGCAATAGAAAACATTTACGTTTTGAATGTGTAAAGTTTTGTTGGGCGTGCGAGTGATGATTAAATAAAATTTGTACAGTTATGCTTGCTTTCTCCATGCGCCTGGCGTCTAGCAGAGAGGATAATGACGCCACGCTAGCCTTTGACTGATGCGGCGTGAGAAAATATGCTTAAACTGGCAATTGTGGTTCAGAAATGTTCAAATTATTAATCGGGAACACAGATAAGTAGACACTGGAGTAATTGCGATGTATTAAAGCCACCCTTCATGGGACAAAATTACATGACACATTTATCCTTTGCAGTGGCATACAAGGACACTAGACAAAAATTTCATACAATTTGTATTAAAGAAAAGACAAAACATGCAAATCGCTTAATAAGAAAACTAGCTACGTCAAATTCCACATGAAACACAACACAATAGGTAAGTGTAGAAAATAGAAGTTTTATTAATTGAAAATATTACGTGTTAATAAGAATTCATAATTAATCAGAAAATCATAATTTAGTGTGTAGTGTTAAATCTATGAAAAACCCAACGCAAATTGCTGTCCAAATAAATTATGTTCAGTTGAAAAGAAACAGAATACTAAATCACCTTTTTTAAATCTCAGCAAACAAAAAGGAAGTTTGCGTGAGTATAACTGGAACTGGCTCTTAAGTTTTCTCATCATTAAATCTTATTGTTCAGCTTTAATTCTCTCTACTGGTTTCTGGTAATGTTCGTAGAAAATGAAAATGCCCTTCTTAAAATGTTAGATTAAATTTAAAAATTTGTCCAATATCTCTCTTGTAAGAATTTTACGTTGAGTTATCTAAACACTAAATGACACTTACCTTCATTGGAATTAAGAATTATCAGTAAAATAATTTTCTTTTGGTACAAGATATCTTTTTCACACATTATCAGGGATTTTCACTTTGTTGGTATCATTAAAGAAGACTTTTTTAGTTATGCAAGGAGAAATTATGGAGCATTTTGCAAGTCTGCTTTGCGTCATAGACAACCATTCATTTCCCATAGCCGATAATTTCACTCGACTCTGTGGTCATATCACTATCAATAATAAATTACTTACATTCATCAAAACAACTATATATATTTGTTTATTTTATACACTGTAACCTAAAATTAGGACAGACAATTGCAAATAGTTTTTAAGAAATTTTATTAACTTTTTAAAATCATTTTTGATACGCTTCTGATTTGTGAATTTTCATTTTCTAAAAATGTTACCCCATAGTATAAAATACTTTACTTGCAGATGAAGACAGGTGTCATTAGGTGCAAATTAACTATAACATTTTAAAAGGTATGAAATTAATGTTAATACCACCAACGTGTGGATTTTATTATTTCCTTGTGCGAGAAGCCTGTTTTGCAATATTTCTGCTGCATTTGACCCACCGACAATACTCCATAATTATTTTATCAGGATATGTTAAAAAAATTATAAGCAATGTCTTGCCACGTTCAGCATTAGCCCAAATTTGTAAAACACAGCTTTATTTCTCCAACATGATTAAAAGATTGCTTGTTCACAGTTTCAAAACTTTACCTTATTTTTACATTTTTTTTGCATACTTCAACATCATTTCTCAACCTAACCAGTGCTGCAGAGCGTATTTTTATATACTTTGTTGTGTGATGTATACAGTTTTTGATACTTTTGGTAATAGTTTAATTCTATTAAGTATAATGGAAGTAATATTTTATTACATTTTTTATTATATCAAAATAATCTTTTAATCAAGCATTCCATTAGTGTAAATGAAAGTTTATCAAACTTTAAGTTTACTTTTTTTTTCCATCAGTGGACATTTTCATTTTGAGATTTTAGTTAGGAGGATTGATTTAGATTCGAGATGATAGTTTTTTTAGAGTTTTATTAAGTTTAACTGGCTCTAGTATTTGGAATTCTGTAGCCCTCAGTGGAATCAAATCCATGCGACTTGGTTAGGTCAAACACAACACCAACATGACACAAAACATGCCTGTCTCCCGTCTATGAAGTAGTGGGTTCAATCTCAGGAAACACATTTTGAGTTCCCCATTACACAAAGATGCTGCCTGGCATTACATTAAATATAGCTGTAGTGACAACTCAGTAATATATATATATCTAAGAAGATCATTTGTCGCCGGTAGCACGAAGGGATACCGGAAACGACTAGTTAGCAGGCCAGAGTCTCGTTCGTTATCGGAATTAACCAGACAAATCGCTCCACCAACTAAGAACGGCCATGCACCACCACCCACCGAATCAAGAAAGAGCTCTCAATCTGGATTGACAGATATATATATATATATATATATAAAATTAATGCTGAAAGTACGGTAGATCACAACTTGTGACCAATGTAAAGGTGCACATAACAGCAATTATTAATTTTGTTACCAGATTAACATCACAAAAGTGTACTGTGCTAGTTTTACATATGTAAATTGCAACAGGACGACTTTAAACTGTAAGAAAAATATTTTGTGTACAGTTAAAGAAGATTAAAGAATTATTTTTCATAAGTTACAAATTCACTAGCAACTTTAGTAAGATGAAAACAAACAATGTAATTTTACTTGCTGATTTACCATAGAAACTAAGTGTTATGGAACTGTTAGCATAGGAAAAGCTTGTGAACAGTTTAATAAGTAAACAATAGTTTTTTTTTTTTTTGCAAAATCCATATTTATATATATGTACATTTTTAATGTACAAACTATGGCTGATTCACGGTTAACATATTGAGTAACATCATTCAAGAAACTTGGTGTATAGTGAAAGTATAAATGCCATGAAATCTGTTGATGGGGTTTATTTTACCCCAAATAATAGTGTGTGTAAGGCCTGGTAACCATTCAGATTTCCTCCCTCACGAGCATTTATTCACGTGTTGCAGCAATTAATGACACTGTGAGAAGTTTTTTTAAAAGAGTAAAACAGGTTGTGTGCCAGTATTTGCTATGTAAGTAAAAAAAAAAGTAACGTGATTGTTTTAAGAGTAAAGTTTGCATAAGCATGTGTATTGTCAGTGTATGACAGTTTGGGAATTGTGTTATCAGAAATAATTATAGCAACTGTAACTCTGTGTGTAAGTATGCACAGTGCAAAACAAACAGAGCAGGCCTAACAACAGCTGAAAAGTTTAACAAATAGGCTCCTAAATTTGGGTCTGAACTTTTTGGTTTGAGTAGTATTAGCGATATTTTGTGTTGGTGCAGCAAATCTTACTGGTAGAAAGCTTCTGAGGTTGGCAGATGTGTATTTGTAACAAAAATAGGAAGCCTGTTATTCCAACCCTGGCCAAAAACTTAACTATTCAAATTATGTGAGCATAAACATGTAGTGTGCTGAGAATAACAGTTTTTGTTTTAGTTCTGTGACAAACCATTACTGAAATATGGATAAAGTCATTTTCAACAAAAAAAATTTTTTTTTAAATGGTTATGCAAAAAACGTTTTTTTTTTTCCTGGGCCACCCCTACATCATGTGAATTGCCAGGTAATTTATCAATTAGAGGTTCAATGGATCCCATATTCGTGAGCCACCTTGTGTTTTGACCGACCATGATTACATACGCTGTCTAGTGTCTCAAGAAGACTTCTTTGCACTCGGTGTTCCAAAATTAATTTTCTTTATGAATTAATGAAAACCAATTATAAGTCATAAACAACAAAAGAAATTCATAAAAAAATTTTAAGTATTAAAACCAAATTATTATGAAATATTGAAAAAATTTTAAATGTTAAATTTTATAATTGAACTGCATAGCAGTCTCGAAATGCCACTCAGAAAATTAATTTCTTATAAGAAACCACTCTCCAGTAAAGTAAAGATGGCAACAGACGCAGACAAGTCTACTTGTGGAGAGTGCAATATTGCAGTTAAAAGTAGTTGAAAAGCTTTACAATATGAAGCTTTCTGTGCGAATTGGTATCATATAAATTGTGTAAGAGTATCGACAAAAGATTATGATGTGTTAAAGTTGACTGTAGGTTTTATAGCAGATAATCGTGCAATAAATGAGAAACTTGATGTGTTGAAAGATAATAGCTTAATATTCCTTTGTTCTACTCTAGAAAGTAAGCCTGATATAGTATCAATAGAATCAAATGGAGAAGTGAACAGTAATAAAACTTTGAAAGATAATTGCAGTAAGTACAGTAGTGACAATGATAAAAGTCTGCAGGACTGTAAACATGTTGATGCTGTTAATGAAAATGTGGGAAATAATAACTCTCCTGAAAACTATGTTTAGTGAAGTTACTCAGCAACTAAGGAATGGGGAAGAACACAATAACTTGAAGACTGTATTGCCAAAGAAAAAGACATCAAAAATAGTTGGGGGTTCTTGAGGAGTTCATTTCAAGTAAGAAACCTAGGTCAAATGTTTTCAGGTAATTGAAACTATGAAAGAGGTGCGAGGTTAAAAACTGCTGGAAGACAGGTCTTTTCTGTTTGTCTCCCGCTTGGAACCAGATAACATTTCTAAAAGCTTATATGGACCAAAACTATAATCTTGAAAAATTGAAAACTAAATTTAAAGTTGGAGTACCGAGTACAAGCTTGATAATATATATTCTCCAGAATTTTGGCCAGAAGAAATACTTACTGCCCACGTTAACCACCTTGGATATTTGTGGTAATAGTGTTTATGAGATTAAGCAAAACTTAACTATAAAACACATGGTAATGAAAATAATGTGGAATCTTTTAATAATTATATTAACTTAGTTTTTTTGGAATATCCAAAGCTACTCAAATAAGGTTGAAGAACTAAGCCTTGTATCATATGAATGTATAGCTGCGTGGTGTGCTTAGTAGAACAGTGGGCTAATATTAATGAAGTTGAGTGTTTAACTATTCCTGGTTATAATTTAGGTAATTGTTATTGTCATGCTGACAAAAGACATGGTGGTGTGGCAATCTTTCTAAGGGAAATGTTTGAGTACCTATAGTATTATTGATAGAATAGGACAAAGAAATAAAGAAACTGTTTGTGAAGCCGCAGCTCTTGTTGTTAACAAACATAGAACTGTTTATCTTTCCATATACCATGCAGTAGTGATGCAACAAATTATGATTTTCCTACATTCGCGAATGCGAATATTCACCTCCGACATTAGCGAATGCGAATGTGAATGTTGGTTTTTCAAATATGGCGCCAAAAGCGTGCGCCTATGAACTCGAATTTTACCGCACGTTTAGAACTGGCCGGCCGGGCGGCCATGTTAAAACCGAGAGTAGCCCATATGCCCCGACTCTGAACGAAGTAAACAAATCGTGATTGCTGGCTTACTGAATGAAGTTAGCTGCTAATAATGTTTTCGTAAAGATTTAGTTTGAGGTAACCTTGACGCGTACCGCTCATACCTACCAGTAGTGGCGATGCTATTCTTACCCACGCTGTAAACCGATGGCCTAACGACCAGAGGAATTCCCGAGCTCGAACCAACTGCACCTGTCATGTTGCCTGAGTCACGACGTGACGCTGCGAACACGGGGAGTCCCGGGCATATTATCGCCCCTCGCCACAAGAAATTACAAATCGGGGAAAAACAGTGCGCCCCGCCTTCCCCTATTCCACCGCAAACACTAGAGGGTAAGTCCCGAGTTCTATGGAAAATAGAACAGAAACGTATATATACAGGAGCCATGGAGGACAGTTAAGTCAGTTACGCGACAGTTAAGAGAGTTAGGCGAGAGTGAAGGACAGTTGAGGTCAGTTACACGAGAGTTACGAGACGTTTACGACGGAGCAGCAGCGACAAGACAGTTACGACGGAGTTACGCCGGAGTCACGAGAGAGTCAGATACGAGGAACGACGAGCGACGAGGAGAGAACTGCACGTCCAGGGATCGAGCCCAGGACTTCGCGGGAGAGACACCGAGACAGCACGACAACACCAGCCACCAGCATCGAGGTAATTTCAGCAACCCGCCGAAACCTCCCCCCGACGCAAACATTCGCCGAGACGTGTGTAGGGCGCGGGATAGCTAGATTCCACCGTCCGAGGAGATATAAAAGGGGCTAGGTCTCATAGATGTACAGGTCACTGTAACTTTGGACAATAAAAGTTAAGCGTGAATAAACCGAACCCAGTTACGTCTTTGTGCCACCCCTCTTACAGCAGCCCAAGGTGCCGTTAGCCAACACCGTAACAAATTACTACGTACCCTGCTATCCACCATCCTGTATAGTACAGGTGGGAGCAGCGTCGAGTCAACATACTTAAGTTTTGTTTTTAACTTGTAAAGACTCTATTGTTGTAATTGTACAGTGATAAGTGATATTTCAAAATGAAGCGGTCGTGTGTTAGCGAAGTTTGGACTTATTTTACAATATGTGATGCTGAAAATGTGAAATGCAAAATATGTAATAAACAATACTCGCGCAAAGGAAGAACAACAAGTGCTATGAGAAATCACCTGGAAGCTTTGCATAAAAACGAGTATAATGCTTTAAAGAATAGGGAAAATGAAAAGCGAAATGCTTCTACAACAAGTGTTGTGGCCTCCACTTCGCGACAATGTACGAAAACCGACCTGAAACAAATGTCTTTGACTGATTGCGTCGAAAAAACAAAAAAGTGGGATAACAACAATGCCAAGTCTTTGGAAATTGATAATTTAATAAGCGAAATGATTGCTTTAGAGGACTTACCCTTTAGTTTTGTCGAAAGCGTTGGATTTGTCAGACTATTGAACCATCTTTGTCCGTCGTATAATATAAAAAGCCGACAACATTTTTCTTCGTTTATATGTGAGAATTTCTACGGCAAAGTCAAAGATAAAATTTTGGGATTAATTAAGTCATTTGAAAAATTGGCGTTTACAACTGATATTTGGTCTGATTCTTGTTCAGGAATATCTTTGCTGAGTCTTACATGTCATGGTATAACAAAAAACTTTGAGAGAAAAATGATTGTGTTAAACGCAGAGGTATTTAACGATGGCCGACATACTGGTGAAAATATAGCTATAAAACTTGAAACCATGTTGTCGCATTGGGAAATACCTAAAGAAAAAGTGCAATGCATTGTTAGAGATGGTGGCACAAACATGAAAAAAGGTATTTCCTTGTTATTAATTAGAGACATTGATTGTTCGTCACACCAAATTCAGCTGGTTGTCAAGGAGGGGCTTAAGGCACAAGATTCCGTTATAACAGTGATTGCAAAATGTAAAAAGATGGCAACACATTTTCATCACTCAAATGTAGCTCAAGATGAACTGGCTGCTCTACAAGAAAGACTCGATCAGCCAAAGCTGAAAATCATACAAGAGTGTGCTACAAGATGGAATAGCAGCTTGTATATGTTAGAGCGTATTTTGAAAAACAAAGATTCGTTATGTCTTTATGCTTCCCAGAATAACAAGATTTCACAACTAACTTCCGAAGAGTGGATTATTGTGGAAAAAATAATAACTTTACTCAGACCTTTTGAAGAAATTACAAAAGAACTAAGTGCAGCCAATATTTCTGTATCCTCAGTAATTCCATTATTGTCCACTTTGGAAAAAATTATTGGTGAATTTGATGTGACCGACGAATGCGTTGGGAATACGATTTTAGTTCTTAAACGAGAACTATGTCGCAGATTTTCCCATTTGGAAAATGACGTATTGTTTGCTACGGCAACTTTTATTGACCCGAGATACAAATTAAAATTTTTCAAAAATTCTTCAACCAGAGATCAAGTTGTGAAAAATATTTTAGAGTCAATTGGAAACGATGAATCAAGCCTATCGTCTTGTTCAAATCCTAAGCGTGCCAGAATGACTACTCATCGGATTGAAACATCTGGTTCCAGTGCCAGTCTGACAGAGAAATCTATATCTTTAAGAGACACCATGAAATTGCTGATGGATTCCAGCGAAAGTGAAGAAGAAGAAAATGAATGTACGAACCCTATAGAAGTTTTGATAAAAAAAACCATCAATGAATATTTATTAGATAAACGTGTGGAAAATGATGTAGATCCACTTACATGGTGGGCGGTAAATAATAAGAAGTATGGTATTATTTCTCCCATAGCCAGGCAATATTTAGTAACACCACCCACTAGTGTGCCTAGCGAAAGGGTCTTTAGTGGGGCTGGTCTTCTTTACACACCCCACCGAAATAGGCTGCAAGGAGAAAAGGCATCAAAACTTCTATTTCTGAAGTTTAATATTCCTCTACTCTTATTTAATTACTAAGTGTTTCACTTAATTGTGCTTAGATATAAACAATTTTTCATAGTTTTATTTTTCGATTTCAAGAAGTAATGTTTAATGGATATCTTAAAAATTACATAATTAGTGAGTTAGTATTAGTACCAAAGTTAAAATTAACAAAATGTTAAGAACATATTTGTTTTAATTGAAAAGAAGATTATTATATTGTTTGTTTTTCTTCACAATATATTTTTAACTTTATTCATAAGAAGTCGATTTGATTTACAATTAAACATGATTACTAGTTCATTAAAAGATCTCACATATTTGAATAAGATACCCTTTAGGTTGCATAAATGCATATTGTTAAGTGTTTTTACAAAAGATCTCATTTAAAGTTGATTTGTATAATTAAAAAGGTTGGGTTATATCTTATTCCATTGTTTTGTGTTAAAGCAGTTCAATGGTATTTGATCATACAGTTGTGTTATAATATAGTTTAGAAGTTTTAAGAAATTACCTGCCTTAATTTGATTTTGCTTAGGTAAATAAGAATAAAAGAATATCAAGAGTGTGTTTCTGTTATGTAATTTAGTGAATAAGTACAAGGCTGTTTCCCAAATATCATTAAAATACACTCTTATACATAAAAAATATTTTAATAAATAAAAATGTCTTNCAAGGCTGTTTCCCAAATATCATTAAAATACACTCTTATACATAAAAAATATTTTAATAAATAAAAATGTCTTAATTATAGCAGTTGCATTATTATTTAATAAACATTTTCAATTTTCATTGCCAAATACATTCACAAAATATTGGCATCATTTTTGCGAATGCGAATGCGAATATTCGTTGCATCACTACCATGCAGTATTGTTGGCAATATTGTGTATTGTGTGTAAACTGAAATGTTGTAATTGGTGCTGATCTTAACATTGATCTTTCAAAACCTTCTGAAACAAGCAGAGAACTACCGTATGTGATATACTTAATAGTTTTGGTCTGCAACCCTTTAATTTTGAGATTATTGGACCAAATAAGGAAAATAAGAGGTCCTGTATGGATAACATTATAACGTCTATACACCAAAGCAAGAGGACTTAAGATATTGTTTACAGTGTAGTTTCTGGCCATTATGCAATGAGGATGTCAATATTAAGGAGTATTACAATTGTGCCTAAGATAATACAAAGATTAGTTAGATCTTATAATCAATATGATACTGAATATTTCTGTGTACTCCTTCTTGGGTTCAAACATATATTTATAATCTATGTGGGTCTTATAGTAAGTTTGATGTATTTTTTGACGGCTTTATGTCAATCGTAAATTATGCTCTTCCAATAAGATTTATAAAGTTAAAGAATAAATGCAAAATGTCTAATAATAAATGGTATACCAATGATCTGAAAACTATAGAAGTAAAATGTTTAGTTTTATATACTGAAGAAAAATGAATATTTATTGAAAATTAAAACTGCTGAAAACAGCCCTACAATTTTTATGTAATAAATAATGCTAGTAATAAGAACAAAACAGTGTGCAATGTCATTAAGAATAATTCTTTGGGTAGTAATACAAATACTTTTTCTCCAAACTTAAATGCAAGTGTTTTAATGAATTTTTTATTAATAAAATAGATAATATTGTTAATGGTTGGCCTACAGCTAAAACGTGTTATAAGCATTACCCTAATATTTTTACCTGCACCATTTTATGTGACACTTTTAGTTTTGCACCAATAAGTGTAACAGTAATATATGATATTAAGTCTTCAAATAATACTTCTAGTTTAGGTGTGTGTAACATAAATTCAGCTATTCTGAAATTAGCTGCTCCATATATTTGTGAAATTATGGCTTATGTATTTCAATGTTACCTTGAGGAAGGACTCTTCCCTGATAAATTAAATATTTTAAAGTCTTGCCGATTTTTAAGAAAGGAATATAACTGATTATGATAATTTCAGACCTATATCTCTGATTCCTACAGTCTCCAAGGCTTTAGAATATTTAGTAAATAGAAGAATAATACATTATTTTGAGAAAAGTAAGTTATTTACAGAATCTCAATTTGGTTTTAGAATGGGATGATGTACTGTAGATGTAATTAGTGATTTTATTAATAACTGTTTTAAATGTTTTGAAAATAAAATTTTTATTTGCACTAGGATGTTTGATCTGTCGAGAACTTTTGATACTATTTCTCATGATAAGCTTCTAACAAAATTAGGTTCTTATGGGTTTAATAAATTATCAGAAAAGTTTTTTAAATCATATTTATCTTTTAGAAAGCATGCTGTTTTATTTAATAATATTAGATTGGTTGTTTTAATATTGCTTATGGTGGTCCTGAGGGCTCAATTTTGGGACCCATGTTGTTTATAATATATGTTAATGACTTACCAATTAATCTGTGAACAGGTGCTTCAAGTAATGTTATAAGTTTTTTATATGCAGATACAGCAGTAAGTATAATGGTTAATAATTGGAAACAAGTTATAGAGGTAAAATCTTATGTGACTTTTCTCATGGAGGATTGGTGTGCAGCAAATGAACTATTTATTAATAGTGACAAAACTCAGAATATATATATTTCAAACTTAATAAATTTGATAATGTGGAGGACTCAGCTCAGATAAAATTTTAGGTCTGTTTATTGAATCTAATCTTAATTGGGGGAAGGTTTTTGAAAATGTGTTATTTTCCTTTTGTTGATAGTCATCTTAAATATGGTATACTGTTTTTGGGTAATTATTCTACTGCTAAAATATTGTTTGTCCTTCAGAAAAAAAGCTGTAACATTAAAATGCAAAAAACCATCAAGAACGCACAGTAAATTTATATTTATTGAACGTAGAATAATGACTCTTCCTACTTTGTATATTTACAATGGTTTAACCTATACAAAACAAATTTGAACCAATTTTCTATTCATAATCATTTATAGTCTGTCCCGTGTAAGTTGGCGAGATTCTGACAGTTCGACGAAAGTAGCACCAATGTTTACTTTTTGTTTATGTATCCTTTCGCCATCAGCTGGTGCATCAAGTGGAGGCTGTATTTCTTATCAACACGCTGTGGGCTAATCCACTTGCCATTGTACTGTAATGCTAAACAATTTTTAAAATATTTTAGACTGACATCTGCCGAAAAAATTAGCAGATTATATAAGTAAAATTATAAAACCGTGCAAAAAATTAAATATTAGGTGAATTTTTTAATTTGTCCGAGACAGTAAATTTGGGTTAACATTTGCGAGATGGTAATTGTAGTTATTGTCACACTTTGGACGTTACAGCTAATATATTCGAGTTGAAAATATGTGACGTGGTATAACGTTAAAATTGCTTAAAAACAATTCACGGGTGTCCCACTTTCTTCTGAAACAAGGAAATGAGTTTTCGGGAAAACAATTTGGCGTCTAATTTACGTAGACGAATGATTGCCAGCCGAATAGAAATTACTAGTACTCAAAATCGCTGTACACGAAATAGATGTTACTTTAAAAATTATGCAGAGCTCGTGGGAAAATAAAACTATTGGCATCTGTTTGTAAATTTGTTGGCATGAAAGCTTTCTTCTCTGGCTGGTAATGCTTCGGGAAAGAGCAGATAGATGGCGCACACGGCATGAGCCCTTTGCATTGCTCAATAGATAGCGTCTTTTTAAAAGTTGAATATTCTTCTATTACTGGCTCGGAATGATACGAATTTGAAATATATTTCGTCAAATTATTAGAAAAAATAATTCATTACTATTATGCAATATTTCTGTATGCTTTTGGAATTAATATAAAGCACGTATGGAAAGCATGGATGGAGAGTGAGATACGAGGTGAAAAAAGTTTTGAAGTTGCGTTTCATTTGGATACGGATTGTTTTATTGTGAATTTCATTTGAACACCTATACATTACTACTTTATCACGAAGTTCAGTTTGTCACACTAATGACCACTGTTTTGTGACCTCGTAAAATAAAATGTTTTAATTAATCTAGAAACTCTTTCTTATCGCGTATTTTCTGCTTGTCTAATGTGCGTCTGCAGTGCACTCAGAATAGCCAACGTAATATTAACTTTTGTTCGTTCGTGCATCAGCTGATACAGGATTTTGTAAATGGCACTTTGTTTGTTTCGTATACATCAAGTTGCCACTCACTGACTTGTCAGAATCTCGCCAACTTATATGTGACGGACCATAACAAGATGTTGACATAATATTACGACTGAATTTTGTAAATACACTAAGATGCAAAAAAGTTTTTAATTTATTGCTATCAATTTATTTTTAATATCCTTCCAAGTTCAATTCAAAATATGTCTGTAGTGTCATTAAAAAATATAATGAAGTCAATCATTGCTAATTGTTTTTAGTTTAAATGAGTTTTTTTGAAATGGATAGTTAGTATACTTNAAATATAATGAAGTCAATCATTGCTAATTGTTTTTAGTTTAAATGAGTTTTTTTGAAATGGATAGTTAGTATACTTATATGGTTTATTTTCTGTAATTAATAACTTTAAATGTCTTCATAATCTTTAGTTATAAATATGTGCTTGTCTTGTTTTACTAATTTGTAATCTTATGACGAAGCTATACATGTATATTATATGTCACAGCTAATAAAGAATTTCAATTTCAGTATCTTGCCTCATAGGGTCATAAACCAAAACAAAAGACTGTGCTCCCGATTCCTTCAACAGTGCCAAAAAAATTTTGTTTCCTGAATTAAATTAAAGCACATTTCTTTTCTTTAAATAATTTTTTCACAATAAACCAGTTTTAAAGGTAGGTAAACATCAAAGGATACAAGAATATTTTCATTGAAACAGAACCAAAACCATTATGAAATAAGAATTTAGCTTCTTCACTATTACTTCCAACTTTTCTGAAGCTCTTCTAAAGTTGTACTTTCCAGGCTATTCCTCCGCCTCATGCAAACAAAGCTTAATTGAGTCTAGAAAATTACACCAAAGGGACAAAGCACCACATTCGTGCACACTCAGTGTAACAATATTTTGCATTAGAACTATTTCCTACCAAACACACCTATTTTCTCATTGTTTTTATTCACATTGATTATAAAAGAATATTTATTTATATTTAATGAAAAAATGGGTACTTTTATACTATTTTTAAATAAGTATAAAATGCTTGTGCCTAACATAATAGAATCATACCACGTCATACATGGTATGATTTTTCATCAAAGGTTTGATTCTAAAAGTGTGAAGAAACAATGAATGGACCGAACCATAACCATTTTATCAACGTTCAATTAACACACTTTTTTGGGTATGAAAACAAATCTAGTAATTTTGTGTATTTGTAATTCATTTTTGCTACAAGTAGAATAATGTATGAAACATCAATATTTTCTTCTTTATAATCTAATATAGTCTAATACATCATCCAAATAAATCCTGGCAAAAATCTGAAACTTTTAAACTTAGTTGTTTCCACTCCGTCCTGCCTTTCTATGTGTGCATTTAGTCTCTATTGCCTACCTGCTGTATCCAAGATGTTATTTTAATATGTTTTCATTCCAGGGTCAGCATGGATTGTGATTCAGATAAATCCACACCATCTATTCTGCATCTGGCCAAACTGAAGTTCATTTTGTGCCTCCCGGAGCACCAGTTTGATAATGTGTTGCAAGCACAGTTACTTAAAGGTATCATTAATGGTAACATGGCTCCATATTACAAGACAGTTTGCACCGATCTCAGCTGGCATATGGACGTTGACCTTCTGAACAAGATGCAAGCCACCAATGAAGAGGAGCTATCAAAATTTGATGCACAAAGTGAAATGGCTGAAGAAGATGATTATTTATCTGTGTGGCAAGACAAACTAAATTATATGTGCAACATTGGGGACAAGGAAAATGCAGAGGAACTAGCCAGAAGCAAGCTGAAGGACATGTCACTGTCAACGCAGTCACGTTCGCATGCCGTGTTCGCGTTGTTCCGTATTTCGTACATCCACGGCTGTGACTTGCTCGGGATGAGGAAAGCTGTGGAGGAAGCAGAGAGTCTTGTCTTGGGAGGCTCTGTGTCTGATGGTGCCGGAGACTGGAGCTCGAGAAACAAACTGAAAGCGTACCTGGGTCTGTACAACCTCGCGATGCGCGAGTACGAGAAAGCGGCATGCCTCTTCCTCGACTGCGTCTCGACATTCGAGTCGTATGAACTGGCGAGCTTTGAGGACGTTGTATGGTACACTCTCTTGGCATGTATGGTTGCACTGCCTAGGAATAAACTGCAGAGTAACTTTGGGCAAAGTGGGGAAATGGCGCATGCCCTGAGGCGTATGTGTCCCGAGTTTTGCGAGTACTTCATGTCTCTGTACGAGTGTCGGTATGCTGATTTCTTCATGAACCTTGCCAAGATGGAGACCAAAATGTGCCTGGACCCTCTTCTTCACCCTCATTATCGACACTATGTCAGAGAAATGAGGTTGAGGGCATATGATCAGCTATTGCAGGCCTACAGCTCATTCGGCCTGAAGAAAATGAGTGAAACTTTTGGTGTGAGTCAAGACTTTATGGAGAAGGAGGTGGCCCAGTTTGTTGCAGATGGGAGGTTGCAATGCAAGATTGACAGGGTCGCAAAGGCCGTTGTCACGCAGTTCTGTCGAGCGCAAAGTAAATTTGGAGGCGGTGAAACAGAATTCTTATCTGGAGCAGTTCATGACAGAGAAGTTTTGTATCAGAAAATAATCAAACACGGGGACAACGTTCTCAACCGTACAAAAAAATTAGCAAGAGTTGTTGATTTTTGAATAGTAATGTGTCAAAAAGAAAATGTGTTCTTAAATTTTAAATGTGGTTTTGTTTTCAATGGTAACAATGTTTCTAGATCTGTAAAGCAGTATTTGAAACTTCTCTGTCAATTTCAGAACCATTAAACTGTGCTGGTAATAATTTTAAAAAAATCTTGTGCTGGGATGAAATTGTACGAATGCTTGGGAAGAGAAAAACGTTTTTTTTTTTTGAAATTGAGCTTTGCTTGATAAATGATGATACTATAGCTGTNAAATTGAGCTTTGCTTGATAAATGATGATACTATAGCTGTCGTAATTGTTTTCGCAATGGTGTGTTCCTAACTTGAAAAAATTGTTTGTGTGTACCAGTAAATAACACTGTAATCAAAAGGTTTTTTTAAAATGTAGTATAATGTTTTTGCATAACAAATTTCTGTTTTGTATTTTAAGTCAGAAAACGAGCTTTGCTACAAGAGAAAATTAATATTTCATAAATATTTGAATTTTTTTGGTTTGTTTATTTTAGTGTTTTAAAATGTACCATTAGGTTAGAGATTATTTGCAACTATTCAGTGATACTGAAAGGTTGCATCATTTAATACAAACATATCAACACCAACTAAATCAATTTGCTGAAGTGCACTGTATTTTTGTTAAGTAGTTATGTTCAAATATTGTTTGTGTAAAGGAAGTGCAGTGATGTTCAGTTTCATTTTATCCTAATGTATTTAACCTTTTTGAGTAGGAAGGAGCATNTGTGTAAAGGAAGTGCAGTGATGTTCAGTTTCATTTTATCCTAATGTATTTAACCTTTTTGAGTAGGAAGGAGCATTTAAACTGACATCTTTTTCAATCACAAAGGTGCATTAAAAAAGTTTACGCCAACTTCCATACTGGCTGTTATACAAGAAATTGTGTGAACCATACACATGTTATGGATTCATTGTGTTCATATTTTTCAGGAAGATGTNTGGCTGTTATACAAGAAATTGTGTGAACCATACACATGTTATGGATTCATTGTGTTCATATTTTTCAGGAAGATGTATTTCAATATTAAGTTTTTAAGCACTTGGCTCCTTGTTGGCATGACCTAGAATATGTCATGCCCATGGAGTAAAGAGGCCAAACACCCAGCAATGATTCAATTATCAAAGCACAGAAGTGTTATACAAATCATCATCATTATCCAAAATCACCATCATTATCCACTACCATCATCAATCATCCACTGCTGTTTCCAGCCTTTGGGACAGCAAAATTACTCCATCTCCTCCTCATTCTTGCCCCAGTCATCTCCCTTCTCGTGCACTCCTGCCATTATCTGTTCCTCCCACCTCCTTCTTGGTCTTCCCTAGGGACTTGATCCAGTGTATTTAATTTCCATAATTGGTTTGAACAGCCTGTCTCGGCATTTCTTTTATGGTTGACAGTCAGGTCATATAAAGAAAAGCGACAGTACCTATTTTTTANTATATATATATATATATATATATCTCATTCTCTGTATATATCCATACCACATTCTTGCCTTTTCAATGATCTCATTCCATTTCTTGTTATTATCGGCATGCTTCTCATAAACCTCATGCCCATTGCTTTTATCTTTCCTGCAAATGTGAGAGTGGCCACATAATGTGACCTGTGCAACACCTGTGTGCACTTAATGACACTTTTTTCTTCGCATACCTGATCTCTTTTTTGTTGTGTCTGAACTCTTTCTACCCTATTTCGTCCTCTATCTTCTGCTATGCATCATCAGGTCTTCCGCAAACAGCATTGCCTTCATCTTTGCCACTGCTCTTTTTCCTTCCACTTCATAATAATCTCCAACACTATAATAAAAATCAAGAAGAATAGTGCACTGCTTTATCTCGCCCCATTCCTTTGTTCAAACCAATTTGTTGATTGTCTTCCAATTTTCACACAACTTCTGTTCCCCCTATACATTGTCGTAACTGCTCATTAGTTATCCCCGTATTCCAGCCTCTGTCACAGCCCACAGTGCACTTTCATATCTCACATCGTTATATGCTTTTTCCACATCCAGAAATACCATAACCAAATAATTTCCAAATTTTTATTATTTTTTTTTCTATTACCATAAAAATCATATTTATGTTGGACCATCTGAGTTCATGCTGTTCTTCTCGGCATACCCCCTCCAATTATTTCATCATCTTTTCCAATATATTCCAATACACCTTGACACCGTGGCACATTAGGGCAATCCCTCTATAGTTGTCAGATTTCTTTCTGTCCCTTTCCGTAAGCACTGCATTATCACCCCTTTCTTCCATTCTTGTGATATTTGTTTTCTTTTTTAATATATTCATCAGTACTCTGTACAACCATTGTGTTCCCACTTCTGCTGCTTTCACCATTTCGACCATTGTTTCCGCCTTCTACTGTTAGGATTTTTCATTCTTTTCAGTGCTTGCTCTACCTCTTTCTATCTGATATCATCTCCTACCATCAGTTCCTGCGCTTCTGTTCCATATGTCCTTCCACATCTGGGTTCAACAACTTCTTTAAGTATCTTGCTTACAGTTCCTTTTTTTCCTGTTTTGTCTCCACTACTCTGCCATCTTCATTCAACATCCTTAATTTCTGCTCTTTCTCGCTCCTTTACTCCTTGCTTGTATGTATAGTATTTTCTTACTTCCACCTCCATTTATACTATCTGTCCATTTTAGTATGCACTCATTTCTTTCCTCTTGTATTATTGTATTTGCCTTTCTTTGTATTCCTCAGCAGTACTGGTGCTCCTGTTCCTAAACCACCTTTAAATGATTTATTAGTCTCCTCTTCCGCCTCCCTCACTGTCATTCCACCATAGTGTTTCCTTCCACTTCCTTTTGTCACTAGTTCTTCCACATACTTCCTCTGCAGCTGCTCCTACCAGACTCCTTTTAAAACTGTCCCTTCTTTTCCTCTAAGCTTATCATCTCATCCTTGGAGAGTAGAGATCTACCTTTTCTACACACTTTTTTTCTCTTCCTCATTCTTTAGTCACCGCACCCTTATTAATCTCCCTTGTCATTTTACATACTTGTTGCAAGCCGTTTGCCACCAGTAAATTGTGATCTCCACCCAGGGACATACTTGGTAACACTTAAACATTCTCTGTCCTCTCCTTTACTTCATTGCTGAACAGGAAGTACTGTTTGATAGACTATTTTTCCCTTTCCCAGCTGTATCATGGTACCTGTTCTACTCCCTTCTTCTTGTACCAACTGTTTCCCCACCANACCTGTTCTACTCCCTTCTTCTTGTACCAACTGTTTCCCCACCATTCCATTCCTTGCTTATAATTCCAACACATTCTCCTATCCTCATCATTCCTCTCTCCCCAGGCTTTTTTTTTTTTTTCCCCCAGTCTCCTTGAAACAGTTCCTCCACTTGCCAATGTGTGCGTTCAGATCTCCCAACACTATCACTTTTTTTCCTGTTCTCTTTCCCAGCTCTTCCTCAGACTTGTCTTTCTCCTCTGCTATGCGGCCTACTCGCATAGTGCATACATGCAACAGCTCTAGTTTTTTACCTTTGCTTTACAATTACAATTGTATCATTTTGTCAGTAATACAATCTGCTTCCACCTACCATTTCTACAATCCCGCTGCATTTCTTTTTCCTTTGTTGTTTCCCATCAAGGATATTTTACAACCATTCCTCAGTTCCACCAGCCTGCCTCTTTTGTCTCACTCCGGTCAATAGTATCTCCATCATAAATAACATCCACAATCTCCTTTGTTCTTGTCAGTGTACCAGTATTCAGTATCCTTAAGTGTAGCTTGTATTGTTTTTCATTTTTATCCATTCCACTTGTTGCGCAACTCATATGTGGCTAGGTTTCCGCAGCTGGCTCACCAGGCTAGTGGGACTGCCACCTATAAGCTGTCAGGTATGCCGTTTGTCATGGTGGCAGTACCAGCCTTCTTTCA
This sequence comes from Clitarchus hookeri, assembly GCA_002778355.1. Classification (NCBI taxonomy): domain Eukaryota; kingdom Metazoa; phylum Arthropoda; class Insecta; order Phasmatodea; family Phasmatidae; genus Clitarchus; species Clitarchus hookeri. The sequence goes on along the minus strand of NQII01004736.1, from coordinate 65,062 downwards.
CTGGCTGTGGGTATTGCTGTTAACCTTCCTGCTCACCCATCACCCCATGTTCACATCCCACCTTGCTGGGATCTAGCTGGTCAGGCTTGTTGGTTTAGACGCTGGCCAGCCTGCTCTCTCTCATCTACACTTGACATTGCTTCCATTGGGGTTTCCATCCAACTTCCACCAGGTTGCTTAGGCTCCAAAGTACACCAAGAGGCAGTGGGAGGAGGAGGATTGGCGTGGAGAGACCAAGCAGTACCTACTTAATGCACTCCATATATTCCACTTTACTACCCCTGTTTTACAAATTATCAAGGGGCATTTTTGTACACAAATTTTCAGTTTGCCGTTTTTGAAAATGCATGACAAGTTTGTTTTATTGCTTTTCACTACCTGTTAACTTGTTAGGCTAATCAACTTCGTCATAGAGGTGCAGGTATTGAAGAGCCAATACTTAATGTGTGTTACTTGCTTAACACAATTGCACAGAAATAGTACAGTCCATTGGAGTTTTAGCATATGAAGTGCTTTGCTTTGCAAGATTCACACTAACAAATTATTACCTACACGACTCTTTAGTATTTCTTTAAAGATACATATAACAGTTACAAGTATATGCTAATTTTGTCCAAAAGTAGTGCTTTTAAGTGTTATCAAAAATATTTATTTAACAAAGTAATGTTCACATACGTATTGTAATGATGCAGTCATAATAATTATTGGGATACTTGGTGCATTTTGCGAGGCTTTTATAATATTTAATTAGTATTCAAAGTATTGTTATATAGTATATTTATCGGGCCTACATGTGCCTTTTCAAAAATCTTAGTTTTTGTTCGCATAAACATAATCAGTAGATAATATTTCCTTCTAGAAGGTTCTGGAAATTTGATTAATTTTCACTAAGATGCAGTTCGGCCTGGTGTGGGGAGTGGTTGTGACGGAGTCACATAGGCTTTCGAAGGGATTCCGGCCCATGCCATGTCCTTATTCGGTCACGTTTTTGGCACCCTGAGGCAAGGATTGGGGGTAGGCACGGTGCGACATACAATGTGTGCCTACTGCCCGTTAGCAAAAGAAAGCGGTGCAGGACCAGTTTTCGAAGAGGATGCATTGAGATGGGAGGTCGCTAGGATGCCAGGAGGGACCTGACGTCCCTCCTACCTGTGTAAGTTCCTCATGCGATGCACGTTCGAATGACATGAATAATAAACCAACTACTGTGGGGCTGCTCTGTAGTTATTTGTCTGGTGAAACAGACTGTTCGGGACTTTGCATATCCGAAGCTTGTGTGGGAGTTGTTTCTTTGGAATATTAAATAAACTTGCAGTAACTACATGGAGACTTGACTTTATTTTATATTAATATGGCGCCTTTCAAGTTTCTACCGATTGAGCAAACCAGAGCAGTAATTTACAGTCGCCAATTCTGACGGCTGCGACGTTACAAACATGGTGCCAAACTTGAGGCGATTAAACACACTGGATGACTCTGTGTTTACAAACATCACAGCAGCACATCAAGTTACCGGCAGTTCCAAACGAGTCTACGAGCGATGCAGCAGTTCCAGGCACCAGACAACTGATTCAGCAGCTGCAGTATTGTAAAACGGTAAGAATGCATCATTCCACGTTGGGAAATTCATCAATGGAGCCACCAGTCCAAGTAAATTCGTCACAAGTTATTTTGTGTAGGTTAAGTTGATAATATTTACTAATGTCGTTAAAGTAACTGTTCAATAATATTGGCACAATTATCAAATAAAAAGGCAAATAAATGAAAGTGTTAAAATTAAACACTTTGTAAATGGTCAGACATTTACAATATTCTGTTTTTACATAAAGCAACAGGAGCCTATAGAAAAAAGTAATAAAGATATTGCAGGATTAGTAAAAAGGATAGAAAGTTTTTGAGGGAGGAGGAGGGGCATAGGGGGTTAGAAGATGTATCGACATTAACTACCCCAAGAGATAGTATCAAAAATATAGATATTATTTTACAGAATCAGATTGAAATTGTTAGCAGCAATGAAGTAAACAATGAATTTATTATTGGTTGTGACAATGAGAGCAAAGAGTTTAATAATACTGAGGGTAGAAATGCAGAATTATTGGTTCTGACAATGTAAGTGAAGAGTCGTACTGAATGTAGAAAGGTGTTAGGTCAATCAGTTCCTTTTAAGTGAAAGTTAATTGCTGAGGCAGATTGATAATTTTGAAAAGAATGTACGTAACTGTTGTGAATTAAAAAGATTGTTAAAAAATGTACAGGAAGGGAGTGTAATGACTCAATATTCTTAATTTTTCGGGACACGGGTGTAAATTCTTTCGTGTGTGTTAAGCTTTGGAAAGCTTCGTAATATTTTTATCGGGTTTGAAATTAAAGCTGTGGTGGCTCATTTCCCGTGGTAGTTTGTTTATCGAGCAGATGGTGCTATTGTAGGTTATCGGGCGGACGTCTGCTGTTTACGTTTTATCAGGAGTCTTTTTACAGTTTTCGTTTCGAACTTTGGTTTTTTTGTTAAGCGTCAGCATTAATTAGATACTTTCAGGCGACGTCGACATGTTTTAGTTCCTCAGGCGCAGTTCGAGAAGTTCGTTTCTGTGGATGTTGATGGCATCGACAGTTTTAGTTCCTACGACTCAGTGTCGATAACGAGTGGAGAGCGTGCGTGGCCGTACACTTATCTCAAGAGAGGGGAGCGAGAGGCAGAACAAAAGACGCGTCTGTCTGTCACCCTTCAAGCAGTCGCACTTCAGTAGCGGTCCCTTCAAGTCACCTGTGAGAGCAGTTTCGTCAGTCGTCGGAAGGAGTGCTTCAGAGTCAGTCGGCGGCGAGGGCCGTTAGAGTAGTTTCTTCAACACTTCACTTCGGGTTATTCGTCAGAAGCATCATACAATGCTAGTCTAGGTCGCGTCGTGTGTGAGGATAACCCCCGCATCGGCCACTAGACTTTTTCTCTGCCGGTGTGGGAGGTTGACGCATTTTATATTTATTTCGATGCAAGTTTGAAGACCTTAATGACATGTAAACGACTATGGCGCTGGTCTGCACTTTTATATTTATCTGTGAGATGTTCGTGTTCGTACTCTGTATACCGGCAATTCGTATGTGAACTGTGAAACTACAATAGTTAAATAAACACATATAACAAAATACTCTGGAACTGCTTTTTTAATTAATCGACGTCAATTGTACTGAGTCTCGTGATCTACCTTGAGCTAGTTCTGGCAAAGTAACATTCGGCAGTGTAAACTGCCTGAACGTTACAGGAGACTTAAGGTTTGGGGGGGTAAAAAAACATGGTTATAATGAATTAAAGCAGCAATTAGTATCAGCTGTTATATTGCACCAGGCAAGGTTTGCTGAGAGCACAGAACAAACAGTAGAAGGTTATTGTGAGAATGGGGGATATCCTAGAGTGAACCACTATGATGATGTTCCGGGCAATACGAATACAAACAATTGTCAGGCAATCACGCACTTGTTTACTCTCCATGACACATTGTTCAGGAGAAAGAAAAGATTGATCCACAGGGTCAGAAAAGTAGTGTGAGGAAAATGAGGGGTATATTTAAGACAGTAGGTAAATGGAAGAGAGTGAAGTACAGTATGAGGAAGGTCGTAAGGAAAAAGGAGGAAATGGCAACAAAGTGAGAACGGCAAGGAGAAAGAAAATTTATAAAGGCAGACAGACTGCAAATTAGATCAATGAAATAGGTACTTAATTTTTAATATTTTTTTTGCACAGTTTTTGAACGCTTTGATTGTACAGTATTAATGTAAGAGAGATAAGTTAATGTGTTTATTTTGAGAAAAAATTATTTAATAGAAAGGACCATACAAAATTGAGAAAGTAGGTCACAATGTGTAGAGGATACAAGGGATAAATTATAATATTCCATTCTCAAGCCTTGGGAGAGGCAACAGTGAATTATAGATTAGATCAGGAGTTTTCAACCTTTTGGTTTTAACGCCACACTTTTCGTTTCATCAAAGTTTCGTGGTACACCAGTAAAAAATAGCCAAGTGCGAGTGGGACTGGCGCTTGGAGGGTTCTGTACAGTATACCCATAATATGTATAACGGACAGCGGTGGCTTAGTAATAGGGTCCCGTTGACACCCTTTAGATAAGAAACCCTAAAAAGCAACATAAATAAGAATACATGGTTAAAAATTAAATCTTTATTATTGGTAAACTATTGAGGTATTAAAAAATATATATTAATTAATGTGATATTTGAGCCTGGTGTACGGAGCAAAGGTTTTTTGTTCTTGGGAAAATTGTCGACAAACACACTCGAAGCTCTTCTTCGACAGATAGAAGACGTTCGTGTTTATTACTTTTTATATTCTTCAATGCTGAAAATCCTTGTTCGCAGAGGTATGAAGTCGAAAATGGCAAAAGGGCAGTCAGCACTTTTTTACTTAGTTCTGGATATTCCAATGAAATATACAACCAGAACTTGTTTACATTCAGTTCCTGTAGTTTTAATAGCAAAGTGCGGTCATTCTTTAACTCACAAAACTGTTCTTTCTCTCCCAATCCAAAACCAACCAAGCTGCTGAGTGAAATATTGAAGGGGTCTCTTACCCAGTCAAAAGTCTTTACCTCGATATTGGGAAAGTATTTGCATTTTTTTTCTTCCAACAATTCTAATGAATCACTTATCATAGATCTCATTGTAGAATCTAAATTTCTGGACGCTGTGTGCAGGAACATGGACAGAGTACCCTGGTGAATATGATTTTTCCATAGAGTTAATTTTTCTGTGAAACCTATCATTTTATCTGAAGACGTTCAAATATTTCGTCCCTGCATACTTGCATCTAATTTGTTAAGATGTTCAAATAAATATGTCAGATAGGCCAATTTTGTGTACTATGCATCGTCGCTGAATAGATTAACAAACTCGGATGTCTCCAAAGTGAGGAATATCAATAGCTCTTCCTTCAGTTCATATACACGTGACAAAATACGTCCTCTTGAGAGCCACCTTACCTCGGTGTGTAGAAGCAACGTGTAGTGGGCTGCATCCATATCTTGGCAAATTTGTTTGAATTATCTAGATTTCAATGGACGGCTTTTAATGAAATTTATAACCTTCACTACATCTTCCAACACAGTTTTTAAGTCATCCGGCAGAGTTTTTTATACTAATGCTTCCCTATGAATAAAGCAGTGGGTCAGCACAATATTTGGAGTTATCTTCTTCACCAAAGCAACAAACCCTTTTACAGAACCAGTCATTGAAGGTGCTCCGTCGGTACATATTCCAATACAATTGGTCCATGATAAATCAAAAGACTTCAAATACGCATCCAATACATTAAAGATGTCTTCACGTCTTGTTGTTTCGGGCAGTTCTTTGCAACAAAGAAAGTTTTCAATGATGTCATCCTCAACGATCATGCGTATAAATGCCAGCAGATGTGCCTTCCCACTTATGTCAGTTGATTCATCAACTTGTAAGACGAATGTGCGAACAATTTGTAGTTTTTCTATTACTTGTGCTCAATATCTTCTGACATGTGTTCTATGCGCCTGCTGATGGTATTATCAGACAAAGGAATTTTCAATACCTCCTTTTCAGCTTCAACCCCAAATAAGGTCTTCACAATCTGACGACAAGCTGGAAATACTAAACTTTCTACGACAGTGTGTGGTTTCATTTTTTTTGCTACAAATTCCGCCACGTGGTAGCTTGCCTCTTGACACTTGTCAGAGATAGTCAATGTCTTGGTAAGACTTGTGGATTGCTGGGCTTGTTATTTCAGCAAACATAGAAAGTACTGTAGGTCCTTATCCAAGAGATAATAATGTTTTGTAGAGAGGTGTCTCTTTAATTTAGTAGGAACCGTTGCTTCATTGAATAATTTTTGTCCGCAAACGTGACAACAATGGTTTGGTTCGTCTTTGTCTCCTGTCCAAGTAAACCCCAACTTTAAATAGTTTTCATGATATTATCGTTTGACATTCATTAGTTTTTGTTTCTTTTCGACGGGTTGACTCGATGATTGTTGATCATTAGCCGATATACGGGTTACGAATTTATCCATGTTGAACGTCTTATCAGAAACCAAAAACAGACTTAAATTAAAAACATATATATATATATATATATATTACTCACACCATATACAGCGAGAGCGATATAATACAGCGAGGACTTCTAAGTGACACACATGACGAGAGACAGCCGCGAGAACAAACAGTGCGCGGGTGAGTGGAACACTCGTCGAGCGAGAGCGTTCCACCCGCCCCCCGTACCCTCCGCTGCGCTACCATGACAACCTGACAACGAGAAGCGCACACGCTATGCGTCAGTTGTTTTCGTACTTTTTTCTCATTAAAATGGCTATGCATGATTTCAATGCGGCATACAATTCGCGGCACACTTGAAAACATACGCGGCACACTGGTGTGCCGTGGCACATCGGTTGAAAACCGTTGTATTAGATTCTTATGGTTAGTAAAATATTTCAGACTGACCTGTATATGGCTATTTTGTAAAGATTAATAATTGTGAGAGTGTGCGTTTCTGTTTGGGTGATAAAAGAGAAATGGACAATAAATTGTCAGTATGAATGTTTAATACGAGGGTTATTCGGAAATAAGGTCCGAATCGCCTTAGCTAATCGAATGTCGCGCGAACATTGTAGCGCGCATGCGCACCGACTCCCGGCATGCCTTGCTCATCAAACGACGCCATTTGCATTGATATTGTTGCAGTGTGCTGTTTACAGTGTCAGTTCAAAATGTTTAAAACAATTGATCAGCCCGCCGACTGTGAAATACGGTCAATGATTCGGTTTTTGATAGCAAAGAACGTTTCAGCAGCGGAAGTTCATCGACAGATAAGTCAAGTATATGGCCCTAATGCGATGAGTGACAGCAAAGTGTGTAAGTGGGTGAGACCTTTCAAGGACGGACTGGAAAATGTCCATGATGAACAGCGATCAGGCCAACCATCAGCGATCACAGAAGATTTGATCAAAGCCATGGACGAAAAGATTCGTGAAGACTGGTGATTCTCAATTTCAACTTTAGCACTGGAATTTCCGAATGTGGGTAAAACAACTTTGCACAAAATTGTCTCTGGTTAACCTCGCGGGCGGCAGACGTCTATGACTTAGGCATATAAACGTTTGTATAAAGTTATGACAAATGTTTAAACAAATATAGAAACTATGTAGAAAAATAGAGAAACATGTAAGGAATTAAATAAAAAAAGTTTTTTGAAAAAATCTGTTATGATTTATAAGAAAACGGACATTACTTTCCGAATAACCCTCGTACTAGTGTTAAAGAATAAAGAGGGATGAAGTAATAACAACAGTACAGTGTAAGGAAAGTTTTAAGGAGAGACAACAGTCACTACAAGATTGGTAATAGAATTTCACACTAGTTTTTTTTTTATATAACGTGTAATTAAGAACAGTGAAAATAATGTGCTGTCAAGAACATTTAACTGTAATAGTACCATCTTATGTATTTTAATATGTAGTATTTTATACTTATACTGTGTTTAATGGATTGCAGCTTGTAACCTTACTTGTAATTGTTTTTATTTTTTTGCAAAACTTTGATACAACATATAAGTGATAATGTCAGAAAATGGATATGACATCATTATAATATATCTCCAGTGGTATTATTTAAACTGTATGAGCAGTAGTATGATTAACTAATGAATTTTGGAGAAAGTATCATTAAGGAAATTGTTCTAATTCATTTCTTTTTATCATTATTTAATATTGGTATGGTATGATTAAAAGGAAAGTTTTTGTTTTTAGGGAGATTTCTTCTGGTCAACCAAGGTATGCCTACCTGTATGATTGTAAATTAAAATGATTGTCAGTGATAGAGAAAAGAAGTAACTGGTTAATTTTATCGAGTGTAAGCAGTTGTGTTGAGTAAATAACCTACGAGAAGTGTTGTTTTACACAAAATGTAATGGTTTTTAAAAAAATTTTTTTGTAACTATTGGGATTTAATTCTTGTGCTGTAAGCAGAGTACCGAACAGGAAGAGTTATATAAGAGCAATGCATATTAATAAGTTAATTTTTTCCATTTGTTAAAAAGTTTAACAAAAAATAAATTTTTTTGGAATGTTATTGGAAGTTAACTGTATGTTAATGTAAGAATCTTAAGGAATGAATATAATTTTACTGTTATTTTGCACGTTCAGCGTTGGCAAATTTGAGTAATGAAGAAGATAAATTGAGGATGTAAGACATCTTATCTAAAAATAAGAAGGTTGAGGTTTTGTATTTTGTTGGGCGTTAAGAATATACACATGTAGTGGTAAGACATTGTTCCAGTTTTATGGTGTCCTTAGATCATTAGCACAAGGAGTAAGTTGTTTGATTGGGACAGGTCTGACGTCCCTTTTTTTTGTCAGCACTGGCCTAATGAATAAGGCAGTGGCTTTATAGTTTTGGGCAGACCTGGGTCCCCTTTGTAAGTGTTGTGTGCTGAACCCAGCGAGGAACCAGAGTAATGAGCAGTCCACTAGAATCATCATTGGCGTACATTGTGTATACACTCTCAACGACAAATTAGAACAACATTTGACTAATTGCAATAAGTGATATGTATTATTTTCTTGCAGCATCCCAGTAGATATCTTGTCGCTCTTCTTTTGTTGAGACAAACTGTCACTCAGTTGTATAGTCTTAAGTACATTTGTCTATGCTTATACCTCTTTGTTTTGTTGTTGTTCCCTTGCCTGTGTTTTGTTATAATAACGAGTTCTAGTGTGCTTTTTGTCTTTTTTGATTACAGTTTCTTTCTAATGTGCTTAACGTGTTGTTATTTCTACAAACCTTCAATAGGTTATGGGCCCAGAATACGTGGACTGTGCGTGTTGTAGAAATTAGCCTGATTGTGTTAGATTTTCACCATGAGTGCAACATACGACTTCAAGGCACAGGTGGAGAAACTGGAAGGACAAAACAACTGGCCCAGGTGGAAGAGGCAGATTAATTTATTACTGAGACACCATAAGGTGTTGGATGTTGTGTCAGGTGAGTTGAAGCTTGATGATGATAGAAATAAGGATAGCTTTGAGACCAAAGACTCACTGGCTCAACTGATTCTGATCAGTAGTTTAAATGCCACAAATGAAGAAATAACCTCTTCGTGTTCCACTTCAAAGGAGATTTGGGACAAATTAGTTTCAACTTACGAACAGAGCTCTAGTCAGAGGGTAGACAGACTATTGGAATGTTTCTTTTCAAATGAAGGAGTATGCGAAAGTATTGTGACCCATGTTGCACGCCTTCAGCGAGATTTTAATGAATTAAATGTTGAGTTGAAAAATCTTGCGAAATCTGAACTTCCAGAGTTGATTTTGATGGGTCGAATCATGTCTACCTTGCCCCCTCCTTACTTTGAATTAAAAAGTGTATGGGAGAGTGTTCTCATTGAGAGCAGAACCTTGAATAGTCTGACTCAGCGTCTTAGACTAATTGAAATGAGGTTACCAAATAAAACTGATTGTAGTGATGAAACTGCTCTTCTTGCCAAAAGCCATGTTAAAAATAAGAGTAAGCAAGCAGCTGTCTCTAAAGTTAGTGAACCTAAAAGAAAGAGTTTCAAGTGCTTTAAATGTAATGGTGACAACCATATTGCTAGAAATTGTCCTACCCAAAAGCGATCTCAGGAAAATGAAGATTCTGGCTTATCTAAAGGACAAGCATTTATCTGTAGCAATAAGAAACAATTTTTAAATAAAAATGTTTGGGTTGTGGATACAGGCGCCACTGAACACATGACCAGTTCTAAAGAGAATTTTGAGACATTTGAAAGTTTTCATGTTCCTAAATATATTCAAGTTGGAAACCAAGATATCATCATGGCTTATGGACAAGGTGATATTCTTGTTGATATGAAGATTAATGGCAGATGGGAGCTAAATCATTTAAAGGACGTTTGGTATGTCCCTGATGTCAGTCATCACCTATTTTCTGTCAGTCGTGCCTTAGATAAAGGATTCCAATTTCATGCTGATAAAAGTGGCTGTAAGTTTAATAAAGAACGGAAAACCTTCTTGATTGGCCGAAGAACATCTGAAGGGCTTTATGCTTTAGACATGAAAATCCATGTACTTAAGAGGGCTGCAGCTGTCCTTTTGGCATCGTCTGGGGAAACACTTCAACTTTGGCATGAGAGACTTTGCCATCAGAATAAGAGACATGTGAGAAGTGTTTTGAAACAGATGGGAATAGATGTGAAGGTGAATGAGGAATTGTGTGAGGGATGTATCTATGGCAAACAGCATCGTGACCCCTTTCACGAGCGGACAGATCGACCTTCTGAGTGCGGGAAATGGATACATAGTGACATTTGCGGACCCTTTCAAGAAGAATCATTAGCTGGCTCTCGATACCTTCTTTGTTTTAAAGATGATTATTCTAAATTTAGGAGAGTTTTCTTCTTAAAACGTAAATCAGAAGTAAGTGGATGCTTTTCCACATTTATTAATGAAGCCAAAGCAGCTGGACACACGATAAAGGAATTATTCTGTGATGGTGGAGGTGAATATATTAATGCCGAAATGAAGAAGGTATTTCAAGACAATGGGATTGGTGTTCGTCAAACTATTCCGTACACACCTCAGCAGAGTGGCGCCTCGGAGCGTGANTATTTCAAGACAATGGGATTGGTGTTCGTCAAACTATTCCGTACACACCTCAGCAGAGTGGCGCCTCGGAGCGTGAAAATCGTATCCTTGTTGAGGCTGCTAGATCCATGAATCACGCCAAGAATTTGCCCTTAAAGCTGTGGGCTGAAGCAGTTAATACAGCTGTTTTTGTGTTGAACAGAACAGGACCCACTGGTCAGGACACACAGTCGCCTATAGAACTGTGGACAGAAAGTAAACCTCTTAGGATGGATTACTTTAAAATTTTTGGAAGCAAATGCTATGCGCATATAGTAAAAAACAAGCGACAAAAGTTAGACAAGAAAAGCACATAGTGTATTTTTGTGGGATATACAGGTGATCATAATGGTTATCGCTTGTGGAATTTTACTGATGGCTCCATAATTTTGTCAAGAGATGTAATCTTTGAAAAAGAATCCCCACTAGTAAAATTTGTGAAATGTGATGTGCTAGATGATGTTTCAGGGAGTCAAGGTGATGAACCATCATCTGACGTTGGAACAGCAAGACCTGTTATTTCACTGTCTCCACTTGAAGATAATGATCTTGCCCAGGTGGAAATTAGAGGAGAGGCTACAGACAGTCCTCGAAGGAGCTCTCGGGTGAAACAGGCCCCACCATTTTTGAGAAATAATTATGTTTTGATAGCCGATAAAGAAATTAATTTTTCTGATGCTCTTAAGTCTAAAGAAAAGCATTTATGGAGACAAGCCATGGAAAGGGAGCTGGGTTCATTGGCCGAAAATAACACGTGGAGTTTGGTAGAGTTACCAATGGATAAAAAGGTTGTGTCTAATCGTTGGGTGCTGAAGATCAAAAGAAAACCTAATGGTGAAGTTGACCGATACAAGGCTCGCCTCGTGGCTCGAGGATATACCCAGGAAGCTGGGGTTGACTTCAGCCAAACTTTTAGCANTTATGACACCGTGAGAGCATTGCTAAGTGTTGCAGCTGCTGAAAGGTGCGAACTTGCACAGTTTGACGTCGAAACAGCATTCCTTTATGGAACATTGCAGGAAGAAGTTTATATACATCAGCCTATTGGTTTTGAAGATGGAAGCGGTCGAGTTTGCAAACTGAATAGAAGTCTATATGAACTTAAACAGTCACCTCGCTACTGAAACAAACGTTTTGAGAATTTTATGTCTGCTCAGCAATTGCATCAAAGCCAAGCTGATCCCTGTCTTTTTATCAAGAAATGCAAAAATGGTCGAAAACTTATGGTGGCCATATATGTGGATGATGGACTCTTGGTGGGTGACGAACCTGACATTAATGAATTTTTATCTGCGTTAAAAGAAGAATTTAAAATTACTACCGGCAGACTTGAAAGCTTTTTGGGATTGCAGATTGAAAAGAGAAAGGATGGGAGTTTATTTGTTCATCAGGAATCGTACACCAAAAATATTCTTTCGATTTTCAATATGACTGAGTCTCATCCGGTTTCTACGCCCTGTGAGAGAAGATCCCTTGTTGAGCCTGATGCTCCCCTGGAAGGGAGAGCTCCCTATCGTGAAGCTATTGGGAGCTTACTGTATCTGGCCATGACAACTCGCCCGGACCTGACATATGCTGTAAGCATTTTGTCTGAGGTTCTTGACTGTCCGAAGGAGTCTGATTGCATTGGAGTGAAACGAGTACTCAGATATCTTGCGGATACCAAGGACCATGATTTGCTTTACAATAGTAATGTGGTGGAAGGATTGAAGTGTTACTCTGACTCGGATTTTGCTGGTGGTTGTGAGTCCCGTCGATCAAGATGTGGAGTAGTGATTACTTTTGCTGGAACTGCTATATCCTGGCTGAGTCGAAAACAAGGAACTACAGCTCTTAGTACAACAGAGGCCGAGTATATTGCTGTGAGTGAGGCAGTTAAGGAGATTGTTTGGATTGCTCGCCTGTTTAGGGAGATTTCAGACATCGGACGGCCACCAACCTTATTTGTGGATAACCAAAGCACTATACGTTTGATGAGGAACCCTGAATTCCATAGACGTACGAAACATATTGACGTGCGGTTCCACTTTGTCAGAGAAAAACTTGCGAATGGGGAGTTCATTCTTGAGCATTTCCCTTCTGGAGAGCAACTGGCGGACGTCTTCACGAAGAGTCTACCTCGACCATCTTTTGTGAGGGTCCGTGGGTCACTTGGAGTGTTGTGTTTGGGGGGAAGTGTTGAGACAAACTGTCACTCAGTTGTATAGACTTAAGTACATTTGTCTATGCTTATACCTCTTTGTTTTGTTGTTGTTCCCTTGCCTGTGTTTTGTTATAATAACGAGTTCTAGTGTGCTTTTTGTCTTTTTTGATTACAGTTTCTTTCTAATGTGCTTAACGTGTTGTTATTTCTACAAACCTTCAATGTCTTTAACATGTGAATTTTTTTATTTTTATTATGTGAATGAGTTTGGTTACCAAATTGTAGACTTTAATTGTTGTTAAAGAGCAGAGGCGCAGTGGTTTGCAGAGAGTCGTTTCGATTTGGGAAAAATTTCTTCAAAATCTCTTTAAACCGAAGGGGGTAATGTAATAACACTGTCATAATAATTATCGGGATACTTGGTTCATTTTCTTTCGTTTTGCGAGGTTTTATAATATTTAATCAACATTCAAAATATTGTTAGTATATTTATCGGGCATATGTTTGCCTTTTCAGAAATCTTGCCTTCCAACATCAGTAGACCTTTTAGAAGGTGGTTTTGGAAATTTGATTATGTTTTCGCTACGACACAGTTCGGCATGGCGTGGGGAGCTGTTGTAATGGGGTCACATAGGTTTTCGAAGGGATTCCGACCCACGCTATGCTCTTATTTGGTCATGTTTTTTGCACCCTGCGGCGAGGAGCGGGGGTAGGCATGGTGCGATTTATACCCTGTGTGCCTACCGCCCGCTAAACAAAAAACAGTGCAAGATCAGCTTTTGAAGAGGATGCATCTAGGTGGCAAATATCCCCCACAACGGCAAACTTATTCTGCTAAATTATTTCTCCGCCGGTGTGGGAGGTCGCTAGGGTGCCCGGAGGGACCTGACATACCTTCCTGCCTGTGTAAGTTCCTCTTGTGATGCAGGTTCCAATGACGTGAATAATAAACAAACTACTGTGGTGCTGCTCTGTAGTAATTTATCTAGTGAAACTGACTCTTTGGCACTCTGCATATCTGAAGCTTGTGTGTGAGTTGTTTCTTTGGAATATTAAAATTAGTTACTCTAACTACACCGAGACTTGACTGTATTTTATATGGCGCCTTTCAAGTTTCATGTTTCTACTGGTTGAGCAAACCCGAGCTGTAATTTCTGTTAACTATTGAATGGTTTGTACTATGATGTTGGCAAACCAGTTTACTTTAGTGTTGTGGTTTTGTTCTCGGAGAGTATGTAGTTGTTGTTAAGGTTCAGTTGCGTTATATTATTAATAAAGATGAGATGACAAAGCAGTGGCAATGGCTTTTATTACAAACCGAGCATAGAACGATTATCAAACAAATTCGATTCGCCAATTCTGACGGCTGCGACGTTACAATATTTTTTGTGTAACACATGTTTTATTACACATTACCATCAACAAGGAATAATTTGATTAGTTGGTTTACTTTGACCAAAAGCTAAATAATTGTTCAAGCGCCTGTGCTGGAGTTTAAAAGACTTGGAGATTATCATAAATACATATCTGCATCACTTTCATGTGGACACTATGAATAACTATGTGAATGCCAAGTTTTACGTACTATAATCTTGTTTGTTTCCTCTCGCTGCTTTCAGTTACTGTTTTTGTGGCTTAAAAACGAAGACTTAAATTAATTTCCATCTAACTATTTACAGTGGATGATTTAGAAAATTTTAATTTTTCCGATGTGCATTTTTAAAGGTGATTCTGTTCGAAGGAAAATCTACACAATAATGAAGTAAATGTAACTGGTACAAATAACTGAATGTTTGGTGACTGTTGGAAATTCCCTTAACGAATGGCAGAGACAACACAAATGGTGAGCTTGAAGGTACGAATTTTCAAATTGTACCTACTACTATAACCTGCCCCTAGCATCCATCGCCCTTCCTGTCCAGTGTCGTCTGTAGCATTGTGATGGCACTTGAATATCCTGTGCTCAGTTTACTAATGCAGTCGGACCAGTCATAAGCTTCTGTACATAACTGGACAGATCCAGTGAGTTTCCTGTTATAAACAACCGCCCAACAACGTAGTTACACTGTGTAATGGTCTGAAAAATTGTGTTCTAAATTGTACGCATCATTTTATGAGTAGGTTTTGTATAATCGTAAGAAAGTGACAGTAAATTATGACGGAAAAGTATTTTGGAGGGGCTCTAGGCAAATTGCAATTGCGTCATTTGCGATCGACCCTCAAGTGGGTGGTTGTTGTACTACAATGAATGTCCTGAATGCATCAAAGGTTGAAGGGTGTCTGCTATAAAAGCAGCAAAAGACTTGAAAATATCAAAAGGTGCATTTGTCAACAGACCGCACAAAAAGCACTTCGTCATGGATGAAACTGCAACGTCATCTCATTCTCCTATATACGCATTCACCACTCCACGGAAGTGCAGCGAAATATCAGTACCTTGCCACTTATGTTAACTGACTTACTAAAAAATTAATAAATGAACAAACAGCTTGCACGTGGGTTATTAATAGTAGCAGCCTGCAACTGGTGACTCCACGGTTAAGCCACCCCCAGGTAAATCAGAAATTTACTGTATTTCGTGGCTTGGTGTACATCACCTTTCTTTCTGATTATGTCAGCTCCAATAGTTTCATTTTGAATTATTGGAACCTTTTGCGTTTCTTTCATTTCCAAGTACACACCCCCACCAGTGCGGAATGTGACCCCACTGGTCTTATTTCAACCAACACATTGTAATGTGGTGCACACACAGTTATAGCCGACTTTATAATATTGCAGCCAATCAGTTAGGCCGCCATATTTGTTATGCCGCAAGTCAAGGTACTGATGTCTGGAAGTTTCCACTTGGTTATCTCAATGGTAGCAACACGAAACTCTTAAAAAAAAGTCAAGTTCCGGTTTATGTGTTCTTTACTTTAATTTATTAACCAAGATGCAACAGTTCACAAACAGAGTTCAGGTATGCCTAGTACGAACAGGTTTAACCGGTTCACAGACAAGTAGATCGCAGTGCCAGAGCCGTTGTTAATTAACTATTTACGTCTCTAAAAACTTGCTCGAAGAAAAACAAATGCAGCGACCTCCCACACCAGCGGAGAAATAATCTAGCAAGTTCAAGTTTGCTGGTGTGGGGGTTATGCGCCACGCTCGACGCGGCCTAGGAGAGCACTGGATGACGACTGACTTCAGACTGACTTGACTGGCGACAGGCGCACGAGTATTTGTTGCATCCCTATCACCCCGTCTCCCAGATAAAGGCCTGGCGTGGGCTGCCACGCACACTCTCCAAAACTGCGTTGCCTGCTTAACTGCGCCGTCAAGATAAAGATAAACGAACTTCTCGTACAAAACTTGTTGACACAGTTTGGAAAAGTTAATCTGATACTAAAGCTGACGCATAATAAAATTTAAGATTTTTGAAACAGCTCACATACGCCCGATAACGTTATACCACGATAAAACGAACCACAGCGGCTTTAATTTTGAACCCGATAACAAATACGAAGCTTGACGAAGTGAAAGAAAATGAACCACGTGTCCCGAAAATTAATAATACTGCGTCATTACATTAACCCCCTCGGTTTGGGATAGATTTTGAAGAAATCTTTCCAAAGCGAAACCTATCTTGTATGTTTCTCTTCTGTAAACAACTGTGCCTTTGCTCTTTGACAAAAATTTACATTTACCATGTGGTAATTATCTCATAATAAAAATTATTCACGTCACCTGTTAAAGAAGAGTGACAAGATATTTACGAGGATGCTGCAAGAAAATAATACATTTCGCTTTTTCAATTAGTTACACATTATCTCATTTGTGGTTGAGGGTGTATTCACTAGCTGTGCCATTGGTGATTATTTGTGGGTTGCTCCCCTCTGGTTCCTCACTGGGATCAGCATACACACTTCCAAAAGGGGACCCAGGTCTGCCCAAAACTACTAACAGCACTGCGACTGCCTTACCTAGGTCAGTGCTGACAAAAAAATTAAAGTCACTGTGACTGTCTCTCAATAGGCCAGCGCTGACTATAAAAAAGGGCCCCAGACCTGTCCCAATCCAACTACACTTACACTTTGTGCCAATGATCCCAGGACACCATAAACTGCAGCAACATCTACTACTTTAAATATTCTTAATGCTCAATACTATACAACACTTCAACCACCTCAACCTTTGGAAATTTAGGTAACATTTACTGCATCCTTAATTAATCTCATTTAGTATTCCTATTGTCAATTCTTAATGCAAAATAACAGTAATTATTTGTTTCTTTATGTTACAAAATTTTCAAATATAAAATCAAATTTATTATATTAACATTTATATAGCACTTCCTGTTCGGTACTCTGCATAAATTAATCACATTAATTACAATAACACAACTGTTTACACAATTGAAATGTATATCTCAGTTCACAAAATCTTTACTAATACAAAAACTCCTTTTAATCATATTATTAGAACATTTCCCTTAGATGAATTAGCAACTCATACTACTCTTTACAATATTAACTTATTTATCATTAATAGTTTCAAATACAGTATGTATTTAGAAAGAAAAAACCAGACACAGGTATTACCACAACTAGCCCATGACAGCTTGAGATTCTACACAAGTTTTTACTAAGGACTTGCCAATTGCCTTATCTTCAATAGTAAGTTACAGCAATTAAATTATAAAACATGGTAACAAAATATTATTATATAAATATAGTATATATTTTGAAATAAAACTACCGTTATTTAAAGAAAATTCACAAATGTTCTTTTAAAAATTAAACCTCGCATATATATGCACAGTACCAGATATTCTGAATAAACTAGAATTTTCACATATGGCAATGCCAAACTTTAACAATGAACAAAATCACTAAATTTCAAATAAAATACTCTCATTGTTATGCAAAAGAGCACACTATTATGATTTCAAAAACACTTTACAACTTTAAATGATTATTTTATTACAACAGTGGCAGCATTTATAAAAACCATTAATTCTTTTTCAGCTTATATACTTCCACTTTTGGAGAATGTAAACAACAGTTGAATAAATTTAACTTAAGATTTCTCTGACCCTACAACGTTGTTTTATAAAACGCATTCTGCGCATTACGAGTTTCACTCAAATATTAATGACTGTACTGCATTTAAGTTACTTAATACTAGAGCTTTTATGAACAAGTAATAACTTTTGAAACATAATACCTAATACATAGTAATTTGTTTGATTAGCGTGATTCCCATACATTTGCTTCACTAAGACCTATTTTTTGATTATTCAATTATAATTAGATTTTAAAAAAATTGCCATGTACAAAATTATTTTGTCAATATATATGTGCGCATGTAAATAATGCACAAATTATGATAAAAAGTAACTGCAAATAACTAACTAACCTCAAAAATATGATGCCCTGCACTAATTACAGGAATTAAATGCAACTATCCGAATAGTTTTTGTTATGACCTACTAAAATAGTGCTCTTGTTAATGAAAGAGTTGTTATAACAAGTTTTAATACTATGCAAAAATAACTAATTGAAATGATTACACCCAACTGCTCTAAAATTCATCAGCTAATATTACCTTTCATTGCCACAAATTTTCTTTGACCAACTCTAATTAGTACTGCTGTACTATCAAATGACTAACTGTTCTGAATACATAGTAATGAGAATATGCATTAAGAAAAATGTTGGTACATCCGTTTTGCTTACTAAATATCTTCTTCCTCTGAAAAGAAAATTTGAATAAATCAAATAGTTGGCAATCTGTTATTTTTACTTGGAATTATGTGTACATTCATACTATCCATTTATCACAATACTCAAAGTTTAATAATATATATATATATAAAATATTAAAAATTTAGTATCTAAATTGCACTTTATCTGCTTTTATTCCATTTTTTATTTATTTTCCTTTTCCTTTCCATTCTCACTTTGTGTCTCCATTTCCTTCCCTTTTTCCTTACTACCTTCCTCATCCTGTACTTTAGCACTCTCTTCCTCTTCCCTTCTGTCTTTAATCTACCGTTCTTTCGCCTTTTCTTTTTCTTCACTATTTCTCTAACCCATTGTTTCAATCTTTGCTTCTTCCTTACAAAACGTTTCCTGATCATCTTAAAGTGTTTCATTCTACGATACCCCTGTTTCTCAATATTACATTTTACTGTGCTTTTCGCAAATCTTGCCTGTCGCACATGAACAGCTCTTCCTAATCGCAACTTTGATTTATTATAACCATTCAGCTGAACCCCCCAAACCTCTTCCTTCCTGCACTACATTTATCATCAACTTAATGACTTCACAACAGTTAGGTTCACTCTTCTCATAATTATTAACCTGCCTCGGCAATTACTTTTCTCTTAAAGGAACTGAGTGTCCAATAATAAATTCTGTATTTTTCCCCTCAGTTTTAACCTCTTTACTTATAACATCTGCCTTTCTACCCTCAACATTAAACTCTTTACATTAATTGTCACAGCCAGTATTAACTACATTGTTTACATCACTGCTGTTTTTATTATTTTTACTTGGGGCAATTAATGTTGAAACTTTTCCTAATCTATTCATTTCCTTTTCAACCCTCCCAGTTGTCTATCTTTGTTATCAATTCTTCAAATTTGTTCTCGCTCTTTTCTGCTTGTTGCCTACTTTCTTGCCCAAATTCATGTTTAAGCTCCCGTTGTTCCTATTTAAACTCCTGTTTTTCCTTTCTGTAAGGACAACAGGATATTAAACATTTCTGCTGACCACGTACCCTTCGTTTCCTGAGATAATTGAGCCATTTTTATTTCAGTTACAACTTGGTAAACAAATAAACAAAATAACTCGTGGCGAGAGTAACCTAACCTGCACACAAAATAACTCTTGGCGAATTTACTTGTACTGGTGGCTTCACTGTTGATTGATGATTTCTTACAGTGTTACTGCCGTTGTCTCGTACCTGGAATGTCGGCCACTGGAACACTGGAACTGCTGGCCGGTAACTTGGTTATGTGCTGCTCGATGTTCGTAAATTCCGAGTCGTCAAGGTGTGGTTAATCGCCCCACATTGGTCGCCATTTTGTAATGTGGTACGTACACAGTTATAGCCGGCTTTATAATATTGCAGTCACACAGTTAGGCCACCATATTTGTTATGCCGCACGTCAAGGTATTGACGACTGGAAGTTGCCACTCGACTAACTCAATGGTAGCAACATGAAACTCTTAAAAAAAAAAAAGGTGCCAAATCAATATTTAAAAAAATTTAGTTCCGGTTTATTGGTTCTATACTTTTATTTACCAATCCTGTGAAACAGTTCACATACGATCGTCAGTCATACAGAGTACGAACAAGTTTACAGGCAAACTTACAGAGAGCAGCACCACAGTCATTGTTAGTTCATTATTTACTTTATAAAAACTTGCTTCTCAAGAAGAAAATATGAAGGCAGGAGGGACGTCAGTTCCCTCTTGGCACCCAACCGACCTCCCACACCGGCGGAAATAATTTAATAGAATTTAAAGTTCAAGCCAAAAAGAATTTAAGTGAAAAAATATTTAGTGGTCGCGGGTGCTTGTTGGCGTGGGTGAAGTTCGTCACGCCCGATGCGTCTTCTCTGACTGTTGGTTACTTTTTTTTTTTTTTAGGCAATAGACACCCCAAGTATTTATTCTGCGGGCCTGTCGCCCCCCCCTCCAATTATAAGGGCACGGCAGGTGGCATCTGCCAGCAGGGCCATCCAACTTTCATCGTAGCCCGCATACTGTGCCATCTAATGTTAACGCGCAAAAAAAAACGAAAACTTTCAAAACGGAACAGGATGCCCAATAAATGTTAAACGAACAACGATAAAACGAACCACCACGGCTTTTAATTTCAAACCAGATAAAAATATAATGAAGCTTAGCAAAACGAAAGAAAATGAACCACATATTACGATAACTAATAACTTGCGTCGTTACAAGTTCTTCAGTATGATGCAAAAAAAAATCAGTAAAAGTTTTTCTAAAATAACACATTATTTAAATGAAATATTGTCACTAATTCAGTTGGAGAGCATAAATTGGCTGTTGGGCCAATGTGAAATTTAAATCCACAATTCAATAGCTTAATTTGGGCATCTGAAATAATTAAAATGTAATAATTCAATCAAGCTTGTGCAGAAAAACAAGAATCAGCAATCATCACAGCCAAGTGTGCTGGATACGTCATAATTATCTCTTGTCTGTAGTTCATTGTAGATGAGAGTTGGCAATCTTGTTTCACTCCAAAGTTCATTAAATTCGCATAAAATCATAATCTTCAGAGCATTTTACACGCACACAATACCACCTCAACATTAAAACAATACTAGGGCATAATATTTCAATATACTTCAGTCAAATAGCGCAACAAATCGTCGCATCGCCTAATTACAATAGACAGAATAATATGGCAGTGAACCCCAGCTTCATATTTGAATTGTTCACAAAAACAGAACAAGAATATTCCACACATTCATTCAACATTACATTCAAATGTGCTGCCAAAGCAGTCACAAAAGAAATCTCTTTCGTAAAGCTACAAGTTCACAGAGTATTGATGGCATAGACCAAATTAAAATTACAATTATTATGTGTTCAATAATCGTTCTCTCCAGGTTTGTAATAAAACACGGACACAGCACTTTCATTACTTTATTAAAAAACAACTGAATGAAACCCAAACAAAAACAATTATAACCTCTCAGAGAACAAAAAAACAACACTATCAAGTTAACAGGTTCGCCAACATCACAACACAAATTTTAGCAGGTTTGACAACATCACAAAAGTTAATACCCTTCCTCAAACCTTATTAAATTACAAAATCAAAAAGTAATAAATTCTTAACGCTCTTAAATGGCTAACAAACAATACCGTCTTGTACTTTATCTTTAACGTAATGATGATGAACATCAATATTTTTTTAGTTTTCTGCATTCTTAGTAATATTAATACAACTAGTGTTATCTTCATAAATAAAGTTTGGCTCTGTTACGTTAAATTCAGAAAGCAAATACTTTAGCCAAACCCATTCCGTTACTGCGCGACTTAAGGTCACATATTCAGCATATGCTGTCGAGCCACTAACACTACCTTGCTTCTTAAAAGACCAACAAATTAAATTATCAAAAACTTTAAAAATAAAACACTAATTGATTTACAATCAATTACTTCTGAAGCAAAATCTGAATCAGCATATCAACAAAGAGACTCAGACTCCTTACACATATAGTGCAAACCATACTCTGCAGTACCACTTAAATAACGTAACTCTATTTTCAGTCCCATCCAGACTTACAACACAGTTGGCTTCTCCTGATATCGACTCAACAGATTTACAGCAAACATAATATCTGGACGCACACCACATGCCAAATACAATAGACTACCTACTAGTTCTCGTACAGGCCAATTTTTCTCACCTGTGTACTCATCATCAATCTTCAAATTCACTTCCATCGGAGTACCAATCGGATTACACTCTTCCATATGAAACTTTCTTAAAACCATTCTCGTATACTGCTCCTGACTTAGCTTCATCTCTCCTTTTTCATCATCCCACTGAATCTCGAAACCTAAACACTTCCTGGGTGTACGTAATCTCTTCATTTTCAATTCTTCTGATAAAATATCACACAATTTATTAGTATCACACTTCCTTGAAGAGGCGATCAATAAATCAACGTACAACACTACATAAGTATATACTCAATTATTTTTCCTATGTATAAAGACAACTATCATAGTATGACTTCTTAAACTTCACCATCAAAGACTCAAACACTTTATTCCAAGCTTTCGGTGCTGTCTTCAGACAATACAAAGATTTATTCAAGCTACATACTTGTCCCTTCTTACACTTAAGACCCTTTGGTGGCACCATGTAAACAGCATGATCCAATTTACCATTTAAAAATGCAGACTTTACATCCAACTGTTCCATATGTACTTCCTCTGATTCATAACAGACAAGAACGTCCCAATAGTCGTCAACTTAGCCACTGGAGCATACATCTCCTCAGGATAAAAATTTCCTCGCTCCTTAAATCCTCTTGTAACTAACCTTGCCTTGTAAAACTTCTTTCCATTCTCATACTTCATCATAAACACTGACGTGCATCCGGTACGTCCCTTGTCGAAGGGAGACGGATTGGGCGCTCGGTGTCCCTCGAGTTGTGAATGTCCCGGGCGCCAGCTCAGGGTTGAGCAATGAGATAGGGTCGTGGTTTCTCACCCTAGAGGACTCGAGGTCCACACTGCCAGACAATAGGAAAATGCGAGCTGTATGGCCGCTGCGCACGCCTGGATTAATGAATGCACTAATGAAAGATGATTATTTTATTCAACACTTTAACCGAAACAGACACGTGGTGACCGCGTGGTCGTACAAGGTAACACTTTAATGGCTTACGATTAATAAGGCGTGTGACGCTGTTCTCGTCTCGGTGCGATGTAACATAAAAACAAGTTATTTCGTGGATGATGTGATGATGCGATTACTGAGTGAGGTTGCAGCCTCAGAGGCTGGTACCGAGGTTTTTGTGAAACGAGAGACTTACCACATCCGCCCGCGTTGAAGTTATGAAGCCTACTAGACTGAGAACTAGGGATGTCAAAAACCGACTGTTATAACCAAAAAACAGGTATATTGATTTCGGTTAACCGAGATTAACCGGTTTTTTTCCTCTTCGGTTTTAACCGGTTAACCGACGGGATACCCCAATAACCGACAGCGGGAAAAAAAACCGACAGCGAAATAATCAAATATGCTCTAGGAAACTGAAACAGAATGTCAGTTTGTCTTATCGCGACAGTTGGCAAGCCCTGACGGCTGACTGTCGAAGCATGCGTAACTCATGTAACATCCTTACTCCCTAGTCATTCGTGAATGTGCCGCTCGTGTGTCGGTGTCGAGTTTCGAGTTGAAATTTTTTTTTCGAGTTGATAAAAGAGTAATTTAAGTGCAAATGGCCCCAGTAAGTGACGTCTGGAAGCATTTTACTAAAGTGAACAAGTTAGAGTCATCATGCAAACTGTGTTTGAAGAAATTTAAAACAGGAGGTGGTACGTCAAACTTGAAAAATCATCTGAATCGTAAGCATTCGGAATTTGGAAAAGACAAAGAAAAGAAGTCTGAGGTTGGTTACATTATTTTCTTGAAACAATAACATTAGGCAAACATTCTGGGATGGTATTTAACTTTTAAAACTGCATGTTTTGTTCTAAGGAATCTGTTGATGATGTTGAGCCAAGGGCGGACAACCAGGATGAGGGAGGGACTGGAGAGGGAGCCCCAACCTCGATGGCAAGTCCAACCTCACCGATGTCGGTTGTATCATGGGGTACATCACCATCTCCGTCAACTTCTCGAGGAGTTCGTTCAAGATCTCCCTCAGTTCCACCAGGTTCGTCCCGTTCATCTGATATTCAACGTCCTCGTGAACGTCAACAGACGCTGTTTGAAACAGCTGATAGACTTGCCAGTTATGAAAGTAAGTAGTGGCGTTTTTAAATCGTAACATCAGAAAGTATATTGCGTGGTTGGCCTAATTTACACGGTTTTCTTTTTTTTCCCCCGTTTTAGAAGGCGGGGTACGTGATACTTTGATTACGAACTCGCTTATCTACATGGTGTGTAAAGATAATGCTCCTCACTCCATTGTTGAAAAGGAAGGCTTCAGGCACTACACCAAAACTGTGGCTCCAATGTATAAACTACCCTCAAGAAACAATGTAAGTAACTGGCATTTACACAATTTCTGCAACTCTAATATACCGTATATATATACTGCTAAGTTTGCTTATTTATTTTTATTTTTCAGGTAACTGAGATGGTATCATTGAGATACTCAGCTATTGTTTCAAAAATAAAACAGCAACTGCAAAAGGTTGAATACATTAGTCTTACTTCAGACATATGTACTTTAACCAACACAAGCAGAGGCTTCTTGGTTCTCACAGCACATTTCATTTGTAAGTATGGTTATCCTTTTCTTACAATAACAGTGTCTATTTTTGAAGAATGTTACAAGATACAAATTCAAAATAAGACACAAGCAGGTAGCAGTTAAAAAGATAATTTAAATTCCTTTCTAATGTTTCAGGTCCAGAAACTCATACCTTAGAGACCATCATGTTGGGAGTCCGGCGGCTTTTGGACGCTCACACTAAAGAAAACCTTGCGCGAGAAATGGAAGAAGTGCTGGAATCATTCGACATTCCTAAGTCTAAAATAGTCGCGGTTTGCACAGATGGCGGTGCAAATATCATGGCCGCCGTTCCAACATTACTAGGGGAGGGTAAGAATGTCTATTGTTTTGCACATTTGCTCAACTTAGTTGTAATGGACGGTTTGGGAGACAACGCGAATACGGCACTAACGGAGCTCATCGATCTTGTGAAAAAAATAGTTTCTTTTGGACGGCACAGTAATATTTTTATGGATGCGCTACGGGCTGAACAGCAAAGAGACGGTTTGCCTGAGGGCAACGTTGCTCTCTTGATTCAATCGGTTGTTACTCGGTGGAATTCTATTTTTTACATGCTAAGTAGATTCGTTACTCTCTCGCCGTATATAGCACGAGTCCTGGCTAATCCAAATTTTAAGCATGCCCCTCGCATGTTATCAGGCGATGAGATAGAGCTTCTTTCTGAAATTATCAAAATATTATCACCATTTGAACAGGCCACGAAGGAAATTTCCGGAAGTCAGTATCTTACGGGAAGCCTTGTGTTGCCAATGATAGGTTGTATTGAAACAGCTTTAGATAATATTGAACCCACGCACGAAATAAGTAAGGCTTTATTGAAAAAATTGAAAGCTTCTATGACAACGCGATGCAAGGTACCCCAATCAAACCCGCTTCTCTGTCATGCTACCCTTTCCGATCCCCGGTTCAAAAAGCTATACATGCAGCCCGTTATTGCTGCCCAGGCCGTAACTGAGATTAGCTCGGAAGTAAAAAAAATTCATAGGAAACGGGGAAATAATTCTCCCCAAAGTTCAGAAACGCACAATGACGGGTCTTTCTGGTCGATTCACGATGAGACACTGCAAAAAGGTAATGCTGGTACTCAATCCGACGAGTCCTCATTTCCAAGCGAACTAAGGCTGTACTTGCAACAACCTATGCTTCCCAGAACACATGATCCCATCAAATTTTGGGTGCAAAGTAAAACTTGCATGGTAGCTTTGTCCTCAGTTGCCATCAAGTATTTGACCGTTGTTGGAAGCTCGGTGGCTTCTGAGAGGCTAGTCTCGACTTTAAATCAGGTAGTTTGTGATGATCGCAGTCGTTTGACAAACGATCACATTACTGAGCGAGTTTTTATGGCTAGGGTTGACAAAAAATACTGGGTAGATATGTAAGGTGACTGATGTTTTTTAATAAAACTAATTTGTTGTATTATGTATGTGCAGTTTTTAACGGAGATATGTAACATCTTCAATAGTTTTTCTTATATTGTAAAATGTAATATTTTCAATGACTTCAAATACTGTATTATTTTTCTTCCATTTTGATTAAAAACAGAACATATCATATTTTGCTGTTTATTTCGCACGTTCCTCTATATCCCCTGAGTGTTTTTCTAGAATTTTTAGCATGAACAGAAAAAAACCGGTTAACCGGAAAAACCGGTTAATTTGATCGGTTTTAACCGCCCGGTTATTTTAGAAGAAGAAAAAAACCGGTTAACCTAAAAANGGAAAAACCGGTTAATTTGATCGGTTTTAACCGCCCGGTTATTTTAGAAGAAGAAAAAAACCGGTTAACCGAAAAACCGGAGCTTTTGAAAGTTTTGACATCCCTACTGAGAACTGCGCCGGCTTGCGCTACCTAAGCGCGGCCGAAGCCAAGTGGTGGAATGATGAAACACAAATGCGACTTAAAAATGCTAATGAGATGTAAAAATGATATACCTTAGATTAACATAATCAAACACAATTACCCTATACAAATCCCATAATAAAACACAATTACCCTTGCACAAATACACAATAAATCAGGGCTATATTAATATTAACTAATTGTATCGCAGCAGCCACTGTTTGGCCAACTTAATAATGTCACATGTCCCTGGCTGGCTATGTATGTGATGACTGTCTTGACACACGATAAATATGGTANATGTCACATGTCCCTGGCTGGCTATGTATGTGATGACTGTCTTGACACACGATAAATATGGTATACATAAATACTGGATAAATATATGTAACCCTAAATAACTGTACTGATGCGCTCCAATTAATAAATAATAATTAAATTATTAAGCTCCGAATAATTACTGACACTGGTGCAATTTACACTCATGGACAAATGCACTTGATAATTATGACACTGAATACACTATCACTCTTGCCCACATGCCCGCTGGTGTTGTGCATCTGGAGTAGAGGACACTATGGCGGCAGTCACAGTGGGCACAAAGGTACCAGTGAACGTCTGTTTCACGTCGACACCCACTTTGTATCAACAGTCTCTGCATCTTCAGGTTTTCTGCACAACAACCAGACATCATTCTCTTTCAAAGTATTCAGTTCTTCATTTATAGCTTGACTCCATTCCTAGCATGAGTTCCTGAGAAAGCTTCTTCATATGTCTGAGGGGCCTCAAAATCTACAGGACAAGAATACACCTCATAATCATCAGATCTTACAGGTGGTCTTCTATTCCTCTGACTTCTCACTCCATCCCCATTCTCTGGAACTTCTTCTTCCTATAACCCCTTATTATCACTACCTCCTCTTTCAAATTCTTTATCTTCATCTTCAGATACCATTCTAACCATTGCCTTCTTTTCACTTAAAGCATTACTATCAACACTAACCATCTCATTGAACACAAAATTTCTGGCCACATAAATTCTCCTTCGTTTATCTGACCAAATCTTATACCCTGTGTCCGTATATTCTATCATAATTCCACACCATGTCTTATCAGACCACTTTCCTCTGCATATGTTCTTTGGAATCTTTACATATATGCTTCACAGCCAAAAACTCGTAATCTTCTCACATCTGGTACCTCACCATAAAACAACTCGTATAGTGTTTTGTCCCTATTTGCAGAAGTTGGGCTCCTTTCNTTCTCACATCTGGTACCTCACCATAAAACAACTCGTATAGTGTTTTGTCCCTATTTGCAGAAGTTGGGCTCCTTTCCTCAAATAATTAATAATTCGCACAATACACTGCCTCACTCCATAACTCATATTAACCTTTACTCTCTTTCAACATAGAGCGAGCTGTATTCAACAAAGTCTTATTATCTCTCTCTGCCACGTCATTATTTTGTGGGATATACGCCTCGGTGTAGTAATACTTAATATAAGATTCTTGACAAAAATTCTTCATCTCTTTACTCTTATATAATCCACCATTATCACACTGTAACATATTTATACGACTGACAGTTAAATTCTCAATGTGTGTCTTATACTCTTAGAACACCTCAAATACATCAATTTTCCTTTCAATGACTTAGACAGTACTAAAACGAGAAAAATCATCTATAAAAATCACCACATAGATTCCTCCATTCCATCCCCTAGGACTATTCATTACTGCCACATCAGAATGCACTATTTCTAACACACACCTGCTCCTCAATTCGTTTTTCATTTAAAGGTAATGATCGTTGCTTTGCTTTCAAACAAATATTACAACATTTTACGTTACAAATTAACATCAGTGCAATCAAAACCATCAACAATGTTACAATTTTTAATTTTCTTTAAAGTATCATAATTAAGATGGCCGTACCTTTTATGCCACGTACTCATGCTTAATTTACTAGTACATACATTCTTCATTACACCAATTTCTTTAGCAACAATACATAATACTTCATACATTCGATTTGAATCTAGAACACCCACATAAAATTGATAACCCTTCCCATGAACAAATACGACTTCGTTTCCACAAAATCTAACATCTGTACCAGCTTTAGCAAAATCTCTAACAGATAACAAATTATTTCTAAGTTCAGGCACATAATGTACATTCGTAAATTCTACAGTTACTTTGTCTATACCCATTTGAAAAAAAAACACAATGAATTGTACCAAACTTCATATACAAGCATCTGTGCACCATATTTTGCCCAACCTACTGGGTCAGGTTTCTTTAATTTAACACTCTTATTAAACAAATCATTCCTATTTAAACAATGATTATTTGCACCAAAATCTACATAAAATTTAATTTCTCTTTATCAATTTCCATTTTAGCACGATAGCCCTGAGACTTTACCTTCTCATCAACATTGATACCAGTTTGAGCCACACTTGCATTTATAAAATTTGCACCATTACCACCAGAATTCTTTTTCTCTTGATTACGAGAATTTCCAAAATTTCCTCCACGATAACCCTCGTCTTGGTTTTTCTTATAACACTTATCTTTAACTTGATAAATACTATTATAATTATAGCACCTCTTCTGATACTGTGAATTATTACTCTGGCAGTATTTAGCAATATGTCCCATCTTGTTACACTGGACTGTGGAGAAGACCAAGATGACTTTAAATTCCTAACTGCCGGAAAAGCTTATACAGTGGCAACTTATTGATTACCACATTCCCTCTCATCTACATTTATATTATACTCAAGTAACAACTTTGACCGGACAAATTCCATTGTAAACATATTTTCACTAATGACATCAAAAACCTTGGTAATCACATCATAAATATTTGGCAATGATAATAAATAACGCACTATTTCTGTGTCCACGATCTTTTCACCTGATGCACACAGTTCTTTTCACCAGCTTATCAAAGTATTTCAGATGTTTCATCAGATCACCAGTTTCTTCCAATTTGAGTTCCAGCAATTTTCGTTTGATCATCAGCTTACCAAGAGCTCCTTTCCTTTCATATACACAAGACAAGTTACAAAATTGACTTGGCATTCACTGCTTCTTCTGCATAACTGCTCTGCGCATTACTGAAACCACTGACAACAATAGCTTTAGAATGTTTAATCTTCTTACGCCATTCAGCAGTAACAGGCTCCGGAACATCCAATTCAACTACATCAGACAAATCTTTTGCATCCAAGATTGCCATAATTCAAAACTTGTTTGAAATTTCTTACCATCAAACACTGGAACAGCAACCTCCGATTTTATGGATTCTATTTTGCATAAACTAACACGTGCAAGCTACTGGAGTTCACAAATATTTCATTTAAGATATTGCGATTTTTCCGTGTATCATTACAAATCTGTATAAACTTCCTCTTAACCATGGACTGCTACCAAGTTCAATAATCGTTCTCTGTTAAGTTAGTAATAAAATATTGCGGAATCACTCATCGTGGGGTTAGGTTCTGTTAGGTTAGGTGGACACCTATTACGAAATTAGTCATACCTTAAAGACCATAGTATATTCGTGTTCTGCTTAATTAGTAGAGTGGAAATATACCACTTTTCGGGTTTTTCTTTTTTTTTTACAGAAAAGGTCCCTAAACTTGATAATTATCCTTCAGTTAGTGGAGCACGAACAACAAAAGGAATATTGTTGACAGAATCTGGTTTAAATTGATTATAATAATCTATAATATTGAATAAAGGTGTAACAATGTTGGAAGTCACCAGCGGTGGTGCCTTATAACAAACAGTATATCCATCGGGCATCACGGTGGCCATTTGGGAGTGTCGCGTGGAGTTTTGTGTTGTTAATGAATACGAAGTCAGGAAGGCCGGAGGCGATGACGTGGGAGGGAGAACTGAAGGTTTGGACAGAGGTGGGTGGGGACCTAATTGTTTGCGATAATGGTTGTTGTTGCACCGCATGGACCGTGGAATACGGCTGACCTTTGGCTTTAGGATGAGAATAAGGCAAGCAATAGTATGCCATGTCACGTTTTACCTCTCGTTCCATTTCCCAAACAGGGCATTTAACCTTGTCATGCACCATGTGTTGACCATAGCAGTTCATACATACTTGGGTATCTGCAGGAGTACATTCTGAAATAACATGAGGTTGAGAGCAGGCAGGATAACGAACATTCTTTGCGCGGCAGTGTTTCTGTGTATGCCCGAAGCGAAAACACCGGAAACACTGTAGCACAGTTTGTACCCGAGGTGTAACTTTAAATATCTCTAAATATATGATAATTTCAGTAGGTAAATGTTGGCCTTCAAAGGTAAGGCTCACCAGTCGGATAGGTACTAGTTCCGATAAAGTTCCATTAACCAAATGTTTGGATAACCTCTCAATAGATAAAATCTTATAATTGCATTCTAACCCTTCGCAAATGTCATCTGTCGACATATCGAGAGGAATGCCATATACCAATCCTTGGCGTTGCACAAGAGTAGTAGGGATATTTACAGACACATTCAATTTAGTTGGTAGTTATGAATACATAAACTGATTGGCTGCAATACCAGAAGTAAATGTAATTTTCAATTTCGCTGGGCCTGCTCGTTGGATATGTAAAATATCTCGGTTGGGATGGAGTTTGGGACCTAATTAAATGGGGTGCAGATTGCCAATATTATTATCTTGCGACTCAATAAAAACAACAAAAGGCCCTGGACTATCCCGAGGATAGCATAATTGGGGAGGTCTAACCTGTCTCGCAGTATTTAGAGGCTCCATCGAAGAGCCATCAATCCCTTTACGATTGGTCTTTGCTTGACGACTTATCTTTATGGGCTTGCCCAACTAATAATTTTCTCTTATTTGCAGTTTGTTCATCTACATCCATTCCTTACCTGCGGTCAATATTTATAGATTATAAAAACTAATTCGACCACATTACCACCAATATCACCCACAGCAATCCAAAAGTCACTCATCACTCCACGACTACTCACAAACGAATCTATTTAGCAGGCAAGCAACCAGGCACAAACTTCCTCTCTACCCCCTTTTCATTTTTCTACTTTGTTGCAATAATAATAAATGCATAAACACAACACTAAAGTAGACAGGTTCACTCAACATCTCACCTACTTTAGCAGGTTTGCTAACATCACAATACAAAAGTTATCATAATGGATATTGATTCAATAAAATTTAAATAAATGCAAGAAATGGAGCAATTAATAATACTTGTATAATTATTGACTTGTAATCATACTTGGAACTAATGATTAAAATTAATAGTTCAAAAGTGTAATTTTTAACTAATTAGTTAATTTTAAAACGAATTAACTTTTAATCGTTACCTAATATATCTAGTTAACGATTAAAACTTTTTTTAATTGTCTGGAGGCCAAAAATGACAATGAAATATATGCAAATGCCAACAATATCTTGACTAACTTCTTAAAAATACGCAATGTATTTGATGACATACGAATTCCATACCTCTATCTAAAAAGATCGATACACTGACTGACGCCTAGAACTGAATCGAAAATCATTATCACTCGCAATGCGATTTTTTGGTAGACAAGTTCTAATTTTTGTGATCTATCGATATAATTTCTCTCTAAGCAAATTAAACATTTACATTATGGTCCTCATGCGGATTGGAAATTTGGATTGTTTTTGTTGACAATGGACTGGATTGGTTTCGTACTAACTTGTGCTATAGGATTTTATTATTAAAGTTTTATTTCAAATGGTTTTTTACAAGATTGTCAATTCATTATTTTGATAAGTAGGCCTATCTGATTTTTTCTGGGACTGTAAATTATGATTTAGTTTTGTTTTGGTTAACCATTGACGAAAAAAGTTTTTGATTTATTATAACTGAAAAAATTTTGTTCTTTGACTACAATCAGTTAATTTTGTGTTTCCTTAAACTTTAATCAGTTGCACTGTCTGCATACTTCTTAACACACATCTTTTATTGTCAATTCAACTCAATGCTCTGCACCGATTATTGTTTTGTCAATATTCATCAGTTAAAAGATATAAGTTTGAAGATGCATTATGCAGTTCGGTAATTACCTATAAAAACCAAATCTTTTCGGGAAATGAGAAATACATAATTGAAAACTGCATTTCTCGTCTTATATGTATAAAATATATACACTTTCTGTAATGAATTTAATATAAAGGTTTGTACTATTCAGCCACTCTTTTTGACCTTTCGTCTCTTTTGCGTTCCATTCAGGCATTCCATCCGTCAGGTGAAAATACAGGAAAATATAAACTATACATTAAACCAAGACACATTATCTAGAAAATTCATTGATAATTTACCTTTTCTTTTTTACTTCACACAATGAAAACCTGACATTTTCTATTGATGTGTTAATCAACTGTGCTACTGGCACCTTTTTGATATAGACTGCTATGTAAGTATTCGATTGTAATACATTTTTCAGTAATTATTAAGTTTAGGGGCTTTTCTGAGAAAAAACAAAAAAAATTCAAAATTAAGACATATTTCTACTCTACTAATGATGCAGAACACGAATATACTAGGGGCATTAACGTCCGACTAATTTCGTAATATGTGCCCACCTAACCTAACAGAACCTAACCCCACGATGGTTGAATCACTATTTTACATTTTTAAACTAACCTAGGATTGTTGGGTATTACACTAACGTAGGATTTTTGGATTTTACACTAACCTGGGATTGTAGGGTTTTACACTAACCTAGGATGTTTGGGTTTGACACTAAACTACGGATGTAGGATTGTAGGGATTTAAAGGAACCACAAAACACACCAAAAGAATGTAAATTGACTCACCTAGGTAGGGGGCTGGTATAATTCCTCTGATGTTAATAGACGAAAACAAACATATTTCGCACGTTTTTTTAAATATGTTCTACTTATTTTAACATTACACCCTCTTGAATATGAACAAGGTAAGCTGTGTATAACCCATTAATGCAACTTTTGTTGGTCTAGGACGTTTCGTTCAGAAACGTGAACAAATTGCTATACTGCTCATTTTGCAATTTTGTTCAATTTTTTAAAAATATGTTGTACTTATTTTAAAGTTACGCCCCTAGAATATTCGTGTTCTACGTGGTTAGTAGAGTAGAAATATACCATAATTTTGAATTTTTGTTTGTTATTTCAAAAAAGCCCCTAAACTTAATAATTACCCATTTTTGTGTAAATATTTGCATTTACTATTAATTACTGTCCTCTGGAAGCAGAGAGCATGTGCTAGTGCATACAGTTGTCGAGTTAGGCATAGCTGTGTACGTTACTGGCATAGTTGCCGGTCATTCAGACAATGTAGATACATGCAGATGGAGGTGTACTTACTAAATGTAGACGAGTGAGAAGGCAAGAGGAGTTTGTGTTCATGTGAAACCAGCAGTTTGCGTACTAGAACATTGATGCACAGTCATTCTTGTACAAGCAGCGAGCATCTCGCCCCAGACAACAGTGACATTTGTTCCAGAAACAGCTATGACTATTGGGACATGTAGTACTTTTCAACTGCGGTATCGTTACAAGTACTGTGGTATTTATTAATGAAGTCTGTAGTACATTCCAAGTATGAATGTACAGCCGTGGAGATTGCCTGCAGTGGATCCCAGTGTCGCGTACAAGTTANCCTGTAGTACATTCCAAGTATGAATGTACAGCCGTGGAGATTGCCTGCAGTGGATCCCAGTGTCGCGTACAAGTTATGTTACCTACACAGGATAAAGACCAACCAATCAGAATCTTGTCCAGCTCTCATTGGTCCAACACTAGCCTTGAAGTTAGGGCATGTCCAGTAGTCGTGAGAACACACGTCATTGTCNACACAGGATAAAGACCAACCAATCAGAATCTTGTCCAGCTCTCATTGGTCCAACACTAGCCTTGAAGTTAGGGCATGTCCAGTAGTCGTGAGAACACACGTCATTGTCAGTACTGTCCTTGTGTGTTGGTTGTATCAGTGCAGTGTGTCGGCTGGGCTCGGCTGTCTGTGTAGGTACTGTGTGTCTGTCTTCACTCAGTGTGGTTATTGTTCCAGACAATGGCTGGAGTCACAGTGAAGCAGGAGCCGTGCGACATAACATTTCCAATGATAAAGAAGGAATTACAAGAGTGTAAAGTAAGTGCTGTTTTATTTAACCTCTGTGTTCATTTTTAGATGCACCTCGTTGTATAATATATTTTCAGTCTGTTTAAATGTTTTTTAAAGAACATTGATAAAGGGGAAATAGCATGTCTGAACAAATTCCAAAATTGCTATAAATGTGTATGATTAAAAACAAGAGTGAAGTAGAAATTGTGTAAAATCCACATTAGCAATAACTCATTCAGAATGATGCAGTGCACAAAGCGTTATTTTGGGCCAGTGCTGTATCCACTGCGCGGCTCGGCGCCCAGTAGTTTTCCTTGTGAATAACTGATTCGTAAACCACGCAGATGTTCTAGTAATTTTATAGCTGAACTCAAGCCGACATTTGATTGGCTGTGGTAACGAAACAAGGGCTGTGTCAGTTTAAAGTACACCACAAACCCTAAAATGTCTTGTTTTCAACAACTGAAACAATAGATTTAAAGTTATCTCTCAGATTGCCTTGACTACATGCACAATATTTCAGCGGTTGTTCAGTGGTTGATGATTCCCAAAATTTCATAGTTGGTAAAGAAATATCTGTCCAGCAATGTGTGAGCTGTTCCTTTTGGGTATTGGAAGTATGTTTTGTCTACTCGGCTCCTCACGAGATGGTTGAGGTACAGAAAGATTTTTTGGCAACCACTGAGATACTGGGTCAAGCCATTTGTCAGTGTCCTAATCTTGGTCCAGAGAAGTTCAGTGCATCCTGCTTACAGATTTTCTCACAATGTGCCAATGATCATTCTTCATTCATGGTGGTTTTGTTAAAGTATGTTCCAAACTGCGTACATTAAGTGGTTGTGAAATGTTGATTGTCGCAGACATGATGTTGCAACCTGGAAGTGTTTAGGCATAATAATAAAGAAAGAGAGGTCATCTTATAATGCACGACTAAAATGTATGATTTGTTAAGTTTACTTTTTTTTCCTTGAAGGTGGTTAGCCCTAGTAGTTGGGATTATCTATTACCATTATTCTTTTGCTGGTAATTATTATGTTTAGTGACTTTTCTGTAAAAAAAAAAAAAAAACCACTGGAATTGGTATATTTCCACTTAACCAATGACACAGAACACGAATATATGAGGGGCATGAACGTACCACTAATTTCATTATAAGTACCCACCTAACCTAACAGAACCTAACCCCACAATGGGTGAATCACTATTTTACATTTTTTAAGTAACCTAGGATTGTAGGGTTATACACTAACCTAGGATTTTAGGTTTTTAACCTTACCTAGGATTTTAGGGTTTTAGACTAACCTAGGATTGTAGGCCTTTACACTAAAACTAACCTAGGATTTTATGGTTATACACAAAACTACGAATGTAGGGTTTTAGGGATTTAAAGGAATCTTAAAACACAGCAAAAGAATATCAATTAACTCAACCAGGTAGGCGCTGGTAAAATTCCTAGGTCAACGACCAATTCAACCTTACCTCACTTGACGAAACACCATGTTCCACTAAAACACCACATACGCGAATATAACGCACAGAAGCACTCGTTCTTGCTNAATGTAGGGTTTTAGGGATTTAAAGGAATCGTAAAACACAGCAAAAGAATATCAATTAACTCAACCAGGTAGGCGCTGGTAAAATTCCTAGGTCAACGACCAATTCAACCTTACCTCACTTGACGATACACCATGTTCCACTAAAACACCACATACGCGAATATAACGCACTGAAGCACTCGTTCTTGCTTTCTCCNCTTTCTCTGTTATAAATCCGCCGGATTGGGACGTCGCCACTCACCAAAGACATAAAGGCTATTGAGCTGTTTAAAACAATTCAGTTACGGTGACGTAACAATTCCCACGAGCCAATACAGTGACGGCAGGAATCATGACGTCACCAAAAATCATGGTGTCCGCCTAAACAAAGCGGCGGACTACTCGTATTTNTGTTATAAATCCGCCGGATTGGGACGTCGCCACTCACCAAAGACATAAAGGCTATTGAGCTGTTTAAAACGATTCCGTTACGGTGACGTAACAATTCCCAAGAGCCAATACAGTGACGGCAGGAATCATGACGTCACCAAAAATCATGGTGTCCGCCTAAACAAAGCGGCGGACTACTCGTATTTTTAACTATTTTATTTAATACGTTCTACTTATTTTAACATGACGCTCTCTTGAATATTAAATAGGTAAGCTGTGCAGAATCCATTAATGCTATTTTCGGTTATGTACAAAGTTTCCTTCAGAAAAGTCACTAAACTTAATAATTACCACAGATTTTATAACTACCTGTATAACCAATTTAGCTTGTTTTCTGGTACACTGTTATGATAACGTAGTTGAAATCAGCTGCTCGATGTCTTGGACAGCAGGCTACTACTTGAAACGCGGTGAGAGTGACTTCAGACCACCATTGTGCAGAGTTACTGCATATTTCTTAATATATGATGATGATGGCGTAGCAGTAGTTGATATTTGCTAACCAGTTCTGACCAAATTTCACTTCTGTTGACAACATAAGGCAGCACCACAGGAATCCAGTGACATTTTGAAAATATCCATAACTCTTAAGATTCTCACACCACTTACTGCAAACTTATACTATTAGACTATTTTACATAAAATGAAAAGTAAATATATAAATCATAATTTTTAGTAATTTAATTTTTTTTATAACCTGATATGTACTGGAACAAACCTATTTATTTGCGNAGCCAATACAGTGACGGCAGGAATCATGACGTCACCAAAAATCATGGTGTCCGCCTAAACAAAGCGGCGGACTACTCATATTTTTAACTATTTTATTTAATACATTCTACTTATTTTAACATGACGCTCTCGTGAATATTAAATAGGTAAGCTGTGCAGTATCCATTAATGCTACTTTCGTTTATGTACGTTTACTTCAGAAAAGTCACTAAATTTAATAATTACCACAGATTTTATAACTACCTGTATAACCAATTTAGCTTGTTTTCTGGTATACTGTTATGATAACGTAGTTGAAATCAGCTGCTCGATGTCTTGGACAGCAGGCTACTACTTGAAACTCGGTGAGAGTGACTTCAGACCACCATTGTGCAGAGTTACTGCATATTTCTTAATATATGATGATGATGGCTTAGCAGTAGTTGATATTTGCTAACCAGTTCTGACCAAATTTCACTTCTGTTGACAACATAAGGCAGCACCACAGGAATCCAGTGACATTTTGAAAATATCCATAACTCTTAAGGTTCTCACACCACTTACTGCAAACTTATACTATTAGACTATTTTACATAAAATGAAAAGTAAATATATAAATCATAATTTTTAGTAATTTAATTTGTTTTATAACCTGATATGTACTGGAACAAACCTATTTATTTGCGGAGTAAAAGAACAAAACAAGTGCAGAAAACATCACCTTTCATCAATATTTCTACCATTATCAGTTAAAAACAGTAAGGTTCTGGAAACAAGGACTCAGTATACAAGGATTAAACAAGTGACAGAATTTGGGTGCTGTACCATTTTTACTCTGAACTTAAGAAAATAACTGTTTTTGCTCCTTTTTTTTTTTTCCAAATGGTAGACTGCTGTCTTCTTAAGGGATTTGAGCTGAGAAAGTTGCATTCACTGCTAGTGTAACAACTGTGAAGTTGTTGTATGTTTGTTGGAGAAGTAAGGCAGATGTGCTGCGGTAAATGTCATGTTCCCCCTTCTTAAGATCAGAGTGCTAAGTGAAGAGAGCGTAACGAGATTAACCAGGAACAGGTAGAAAGAGACCATATAAAGATAAGTACAGGAAGTTATAAGACTTTAAATAAAGATCTTTTCATAATATCATTAGTGGCCTCTGTCTAAAAGAGAATAAGGGCCAGAGGGAAGTCACAGAAGGATATTAAGGAAAGTGACTTATCAACCTATAACCAGCGTCGGCTTGGTCGCTGCCCAGTCAAAGAGGAAGAACTCCAGACTGCTGGTAGCCCTACAATTGTGATCTTCCTGCGTTCAGAGCCCTGTCCACACTTCTCGCCCCACTCCCTCTGCTGCTTCCCCCCTTTATTGTGACGTGGTTCGTAGCTGGAGTTTAGCTTAAGATTGCCGATACTTTTCACCACTTTGACTAGTCAGCTGGACCCACATTTTGGTTGTACCTCGGTGGATTGCCTAGCTTGTTTAGACTTTTGAAATTTCAGCTCTGTTTTTGAAAATGGTTTATAAACGGTATACTGCCCTCTTTTCAGGCCTACTGGTTTTGCTTTCAAGTTGCACAAGATTGTGTAACGAAGAGAGCAGAATGTTATATCCCTCCCTAAGTCGATTTTTGAAGACGTCCTCATCTTCATGTCTGGGTGTCTGAAATATGGATGCAGACGAAGTATGCAAGAGACTGTTCGTGCTGGATTGAAACATCTTGTATGTGGACCATATTGGAGTTTTTTCTGACGAGTAGCAAGGATGTGGGTGACGGCAGTCTGAGGAAGAATGCGCTGGAGTTGTTGGAATGAAATTCGTACTTGATGAATGAAGATTGTAGGAAGTGATTGAGGTTGTGCTTTGCATTCCAGAAGAGAAAAGTTGACATGATTCAGACAGGACATAATTCATGTGGGGCTGGCCGTGGACAGTTCCTTCTTGTAGCAGCAACGTTGCAGAAACGTACTCTTCTTGGTGGACCGCGGTTGAAGGTTAGGTTAGGATGGAACGTAAAAGGTTGTGGAAGAATGCCAATTTCATTAATGTGGGAAGACAGAAAATGAAAAAAAGTTCCTAATTAGTAACAGTTAATATATTTATATACATCACTAATTATCAATTACGTTTGACAACAAAGTGCGTTTTAAAATAATTGCTTATTTACCTGATAAGCTTATTATGTGACAAATGTGGTTATTAATAACAATACATTTCATTCTTTAGACAGAACCTGTTATGGGTAAAAGTACAATTATATACATAATATATTTTGTTCCTAAACTAATATGTATTGTAATGTCTTGTGCAATC
The DNA here is from genome assembly GCA_002778355.1 of Clitarchus hookeri. NCBI lineage: Eukaryota > Metazoa > Arthropoda > Insecta > Phasmatodea > Phasmatidae > Clitarchus > Clitarchus hookeri. Next base: position 25,291 of record NQII01004736.1, on the reverse strand, counting down.
CACTGATGTAGATGATCCTCAAAGTATTAAAGTGTTAAAGGAAAAATTATGGATGACTGAATTTCTCAAGTAAATATTTGTCAAATTGTGCCGTTCCTAACAGCATTGTTCTCGCAATTGTTATTCACAGCAGTAGGATTGTTAGAGTGTGTTCAGTAAAGTACACCATAAGAGATCTGACCGTATTGGGTATTGCGTATTATTAACTGGACACTATTGCCCTTTGAAGCGCACCGACTCGCCAGTTTGCTATAAACAAGATTTTACTCCTAACTTTGGAAACAGAATTAATCCTATCATGGCTCTTTGTCTGCAGAATTTCAGTGACTAAATTAGTGGTGTTTTGAATATACCAATAATTAAATGTTTACAAATTATTTATCAGTTATTCACCAATATATGCATTAATAAGTTATTTGGTTTCCGTAAACAGGGTTGGGATAGTTATACGGGTTCCTCGGACTTATTTGACCATTATGTATGATTCATGCAGTAACTTGGTGACATTTTGAATTCTTTGTGGTAGCGTTCCACCGAGGTTGGCAGCCCTGTCACCTTATTCACATATGTAACTAATTGTATTATGATGTTTCTTGGGTGTTGTTATGTTTCAGGCGGAGGTTAAAGATGAAATTGACATCCTTGAAGAAAGTTGTGAACCAGCTGCTGCGTCGAATGTACACAGTAGTAATAACCAGGTGAGTGTGGAGACTTTCGTCACCACAGTCTTCTTCTTATTACAGTCTGCAAGTGGTTGAGGTCCCTGTCAGGAACCCATCAGCTCGACATTCTTGTATTTTATGCTGTGTTTGCTTAGCACAAGTCACAAGAGTGTCACAGAGGAACGATTAAGATACAGTCCAAACTCAACATTCTGATCTTTTGCAGTTCCCAGGAATATAATAGGTACTTTGAAGGAGTCGTTTAAATTTGGATAGATCCTGACCCACCCACACCCCCAATGGAAAAAAATTGCATTAAGATTTTAGCAACAAATATTTTTTTTTTCCAAGTTAAGTCGGTTTGTTTCTGGAAACATGAATGATGATGCAAATAAATTATTTCATACTTGGGGTAGATCGTGTGATTTTAGTGAAGAAATTGTCCACAGATTGTCATACAATATGATGTTTTCAATAGTGTATTTTGAAACATTTACAGGTTTAAAATGTTTGAAGTGTACGTAGTCTAAAAAATGGGATTTCAATTTTATTTTTTTGTGCAAGTATAAAATTTTACCTTACAGCAAATGTGTGTGTGAGGCTGACTTCGCTAAAAATGTTTGCATCTGCCAAGAGTGTACATTACTTGCATATGTATAAACAGTGACATATTTATTACATTTTATTCTACCAGTGAAGTTAACACTGTCCATGTTATTACAACTTTAAAATTATTTCCTTACAAAGTTTTTGTATTGCTTCATTAAAACAATTGACAATTGAAAATTATGGTTGCCTCATAAGAAGAACTGTAAAGCAATGCCATCTCAAGAAAGACATTAAACTAAAGTGATTTCTATCCAGGCAACAAAATAAACAGAGCCCATCTATAACATCCTACTGGAGACCAATTTTTTATACCGTCGAAGTGAAATGTAGTCATTCTGTTTTCGGAATGGTTAGTCACTTTTTGAACACTATAGCGAATTTGTGTACGGGAATCGAGCTGTAAAATGTCAAAATCAATCCAATAGCAAGGCAGGTGCCAGAATCATCATTCCTCTTGAGAGTCGTCTGTAAATATTGTGCAATGAAGGAAACTTGGCAATATACACTATCTTGTGGTTAATATAGATATAATAAACAAAGTAGAGTAAAAACTAAGGCTGTTACCACACATCAAATTATAATTGCTTTAAAAAGCTGAGANATAATAAACAAAGTAGAGTAAAAACTAAGGCTGTTACCACACATCAAATTATAATTGCTTTAAAAAGCTGAGAAAAGTGCCTTTAATGTAATGTGAAGTTGGCACAAGAAAACTAATAGGAGTGTTGGGAATATTAAGTAAATCATAACACTTAACAGTTAAAATGTAAAATGAATAATTTTATTTTGCAGTAAAAACTAACTGTCGAAAGCAGTAAAATATAACAGAAGCTATGCAGCAGTCTGTACGAGTTTGTCATGTAGGGATTTTTAATCAGAACCTAAAAAAAATATTCACAGGAACACCATAAACTAATTTATATTTGCCAAAACAGAGTTTTAGTGAGATTTGCTATATGTTGTAACAAATTACAAGTAAGTGGAGAGATAAAGAACATTATTAAGTTTTATCATACCTTTGTATAAAATGTTTAGATATAAATTTAATAATTTGANGTGGAGAGATAAAGAACATTATTAAGTTTTATCATACCTTTGTATAAAATGTTTAGATATAAATTTAATAATTTGATCTTAAAAACCTACAATACATACCAATTAAATTCAAAGTATAATATTAACTATACTGAAAATAATATGTAGCGGTACCTAGGGGTTTTATTTGTAAATCCATGTGCTTTTATATTATAAAAGGACCAGCCAGCGAGTATCTACTCCTATGGAAAGAGAGGAAACTCANTGTAAATCCATGTGCTTTTATATTATAAAAGGACCAGCCAGCGAGTATCTACTCCTATGGAAAGAGAGGAAACTCAAGCATATAACGTGTAGCTTATTTTTAACTTTTGACCCTGAGAATGACTGCGGCGACAAACTTTATGTGGAGAGAATTGGAAACACAAACATGCGCATGCACAGAGCAGCCGTACCCCAACCCCTCCTGCATTTTTTTCTATTTCGTAGAATTTGTTTTGTTTAGTTTTTACGCATACACCTCTTTGTAGATTTAAACCATGGCAAATGACTGCAGTCAATACATATTTCATGAACACAATCAAAAATATAGTATGTGTTACTAAGTAAACACGTATGGCAGTCCACACACTCATTACGTTAGACCGACAGAAGAAATGGCAGTCTAATATATAGTATGTGTTACTAAGTAAACACGTATGGCAGTCCACACACTCATTACGTTAGACCGACAGAAGAAATGGCAGTCTAATATATAGTATGTGTTACTAAGTAAACACGTATGACAGTCCACACACTCATTACGTTAGACCGACAGAAGAAATGGCAGTCTAATATATTTTTAACGCAATGCTTTCCTGNACAGTCCACACACTCATTACGTTAGACCGACAGAAGAAATGGCAGTCTAATATATTTTTAACGCAATGCTTTCCTGGTACTTTCAATGTATTGTGATTGAAATAATATTGAATGTTGATGTGATCACTTACAATATAGTTGGGCGTTATTACAAAGCACTTTATTCTGGTTTGTGTAAATAACCGACTAATGTGAAGTAAATAAAATGCACAATGTGTAACACTACTTTGAAGCATTTGTTGTGGAAATGCTAACCAAGATTACAAAAAAAAAATTAACATAACTGATAAACAATATTGTTCTGCTTGCCACACCACAACAGGCCCACTCAAATCTTACAACATTTGGGTAAAATTGGTAATATCACACTCGTCCGCACACTGTGTGTTCGTACAGATCAGGTGCGCTGCACAAATATTTGTTACCTGGAACAGTGATTGAATCTGATATCTCCCAAATGTGAAAGTCATGGTGTTGCATTATTAGAGAATGTGGGCATTGTACACACATGCTTAAGCAAGAATTGACAGTACTCATCCTAAATACGACTATCAATCCTGCAATTTTAACGTAGGCGTAATGCAAACCTTACAATTGTTCTGAAATAACCTTGCAAAACTGTCACGCATAAATGTAAATTTAATAATACAATATAATTTTACAATTTTAAACTTGGCTGACTAAACCCACAGAACTTGACATACCTTTATATGCTTAAAAGAGAGGCATTCAATATAAATACGTAAGTAACGAAGAGACAGGGCTTCTGAAGGAAGAGAACTTTATTTTGAAGTATGTAATTTAATTTTGTGCCTTTAAACTCAATCTTACAACTATAATAATAGAAACAAACTTAGCCTGTTAGTCAAATAATACAGGTTAACAAGAAACATAATAATTAAACTCACTTCATTTCCTTTATTGTTCCATGTGACTACACTTTTGTGCAATGCACATGTGTTGGAATTAAATTTTAAATAAGTAAATAATAAAAAACATACATTTTCAAATACACAATTATAACAAACCCACATATAAACAATTCATAACTGGTACAAAACCATTACAGTTGGAACATCATCAAATCGCTTACAGTAAAAATTTAACGTTGCAGTAGATACTTGCATACAGTTCATTCATGGTTACTTTCAACTTTTCTGAAGCCCTGATAAAGTTTTACTTCCAGGATTTCCCTCCGCCTCATGCAAACAAAGCTTAATCGAGTCCATGAAATTACACCCAAGGGATTGGCACACTGCATTTGTGCAAGCTCAGTGTAATAATATTTAGCATAAGAACTATTTCTTACTATTTATTACCAACACACCTATTTTCTCTCTGTTTTTATTACTATAAATTATAAATGAAATAATATAATTTATAGACAAAATATAAATAAAAGTTTAATTTACCTAAAAGTAAGGCACTTTTAAGTTAACTTAATTATATAACACCTGTGATACTAGGCATATANTAAAATTACACCCAAGGGATTGGCACACTGCATTTGTGCAAGCTCAGTGTAATAATATTTAGCATAAGAACTATTTGTTACTAGGTATTACCAACACACCTATTTTCTCTCTGTTTTTATTAATATAAATTATAAATGAAATAATATAATTTATAGACAAAATATAAATGAAAGTTTAATTTACCTAAAAGTAAGGCACTTTTAAGTTAACTTAATTATACAACACCTGTGATACTAGGCATATATAGGAAACAACCAAACATGTGATATATGGGGTGATTTTTCAAAGGTTTGTTCCAAAAAGCATGAAGAAACTGCAAATAGACTATACACAAGGTTCTATACATCCAAATGGTTGCTGGTGTATTTTTGTTTAAGGAATTTAAAAGTATTACCAACATGCAGTGATAACTTACTCATGTTTATATAACAGATGACATTATCATCTTAATTTGAATGGTAAAATCTGATTTTGTGTTTCATGTATTTACCAAGATAAGATTACAGTACATTGATTTTGTACACTGAAAATCATTGACAAAAATAGTAATACATTAAGTAAAATACATTTTATTTTTGTTTCAATATGTTTAACAATTGAATGGCTTTGAGACTAGATGGCAATGTGTTGTATAATTTTATAGCAGAGTAGAGAGATCTTTTTGATAAATTTGATATATTTTGACACATTAGTGTAAGTTATCATTACTGTGTGTTAAATACATACGAATATCGGGATTTTTCAGTTGTCCTCTAAAATAGGCAAAGAATACAGTTTCGTAAATATATACAGACTTGGAAATGATATACTGTCAAGTTTCGGAAAACGTTTTTTGCACGATTCTTAATTGCTACTGTTAGACATAATTTTTTTTCTTACCTCAAAAACTAACCCATTCCTCATAAGACTCTACATAATCTTGGTAAAAACCTTTCGTAGACTGAAGGCTAATACATTTTGTCAATGCTGTTTTTTACGGCAAAGCACATTTTGCTAATTTAGATGTTCATTAGCATTTACTAAAAGTTTTCTCACATCTGTCCTGGATATGACTTCATTATTTCCTGTCAGTTAAGTTACACAGGATTTATGAGCTGGAGTTGGTACAGTTCAAGTTGAACNACTTCATTATTTCCTGTCAGTTAAGGTACACAGGATTTATGAGCTGGAGATGGTACAGTTCAAGTTGAACCAGTTCGTAAGGCCCATAATTACTTGTTTTAGTATGCCAATATCTAGGAAGTGATATCCAAAGGACAATGGACCCAATCCCATCAACTAGACTCCATTGTATTTTGTAGATGTAAAACCATTTTAAAAGGTCAAATTTAAAAGGTACTATCAAAAATAATATCTCTTGTATATCTAAAATGAATCTCACGACATAATATAAATAAAGCGAACTAATGACTATATGTAAACAAAACATCATGTACAACAATGACAATAATATACAAAACAACAGTACCACTGGCCACAATATATATATATATACATCTATAGAGCAAAAGAAGCATGAAATAAAGAAATATTCATGGGCTTGCCTGTAATTTTTAGAAGTCTGATTTACTCAGTTGTTTAATGCTACGTGGCAATCTATTGAAAAACTTTAATTCCACAGATGTGAATTACATTTGTTATAATAGCCTAGTAATTGTTTATGAATTAAAATTGATACATAAACACTGAGGCACAATTTTACCAATATTGGCAATCAACAAAACCCCATTGAAAGTAAACACTCAAACACTTCAAACATAACCAGAATGTATTTAAAATACTAATACATTATTAACAGTAATTACCTATCTCATATTTTGTATTGGAATTTCAGTCCACTAAAAGTAAAGAAAAAACATTTATTTAATTATTTAAACAATGAAACAACATTGGACCATCTCAAGACGCACAGAGTACGCAAGCATGGGTTGTTGTAATGTTGTAATGCATAGCGTCGAGGGATGAAGAGGATGAAGACAGAAATGTCTCACCATCATTGCAAGACATGCCACCATAACTATTTGGAAGCCTTCCATAGACTCTGTGCATTGCTACATAGAAACCTCTTCTTCCCATTGAAGTATTGACGCGATCGTATACCAGAGTTGTAATGTGATGATTATAAATTGCCCGGCGCCACAGCCCTACGGTGAGCTGGTGAGATTATTTGGGTCGTTNATATACTAATAACACATATATATTATTAGTTTGTTAGTTTTGATGTAACTGTTCGCACTTGCACTAAATCTACATGCTCTTTCAAAATTTTCGGTAGTCTGCCCAGAAACTATACTCCCTTCTAATATTCACCTGCGTAATGTGTGTAAAAAGTAAGAGATGGAATTACATTACCATGATAGTCCATTTGTATCCACATCATGCGTAATAATAATCATTGCTCAAATAAGACTATTGAGTACGAAGACATTTTCAGTATACAGCAAATACTTCCAACTACAAGTATACAACAATTTATGATATTGAAGAACATACACATGCTATCAGTTTCAATAACACATCTAAAAAATCACAATATCAACATTGGAAATATATAATCAAGCACATATTCAACCAGAAACGTAAAACATTTAAACAATAGGGCTTTGGTGAAGAGAAAATACGAAATACACTGACGTACACTTCAACAATTGGAATCATGTAAGAAGACTAAGCACGCGACATCAAAGCGAGTGAAGTCGTTGTGTTACGACAAGGTATCAGAAAACCAGCTCCAGTCAATACTTCAATGATAGAAAGAGTAGGGGCTCATCTGAATAAAGGTTTCTCTGCACGTTAATTGTGCTATATTTTGCTTTAATTAGGCCTCCTGTGTTGTAAATGTGCTGTCACATAATATGATTTATGTTTTTAGTGCAAAAAATATCTGAACTTCCCAAGAACAGGTAACATACATTCTGGTATACATTAACTTAAATATAGTGGGTTGACAGTATTAGGTATTTTACAGTGTGCATAGGCTTACCGTGTNCTTCTGGTATACATTAACTTAAATATAGTGGGTTGACAGTATTAGGTATTTTACAGTGTGCATAGGCTTACCGTGTTTCAACGATGAGTTTCTGTAATTTTTCATTGCATGGTTTGGATTAAAAAGTATTAGGGTCGAAGTAAATAGTTTCCATTCATTGTTTACGCAATTTACCATGTTGCTGCCAGTGAGCCTTATTGCTAAGCGCCGTGAACGAAAGTAAAACAACATGCAGCATCCTCTGCTACCATTAGTGTGGAAGATTTGAAATTGGGTAGCGTTCATTCCAGGGCTGTGCAGTACATAGTGAGAGGAGTGTTGCTGCGTTCACTATTGGTAATTTACTAACTACTGTGTGAAGAATTGTAATTTACTAATGGAGCATGAACTGTGTTCTGAACAGTGAGATAAGATGAGAACTGTTGTACGTCACAGCCTTCCACAGTACGGCCGATAACCGCACAAATTCGTGAAAATACAACATTACTTTGAACATTTCCTGAACATTAAATTCAAAATGGGAGAAAATCATAATTTTTTATGTTTTACATGGAAATTCATGTTATTTATATTGCGATTACAAAAATTTTAGGTCTTTAGTAATAACATTATACTGTCTTTGTTTATATCAGTTATTTCCAGTTGAACGGGAATATTTATAGCCATTTTCCAGTGATCATGTTACCAAAACAAACAAGCGAGAATGATCATCAGCCAGTGCTGCTTTTCAGTTTACGGGAACAAATGTTAAAAGAACATGAATATGTGAATGACCAGCAATACTTTTAAGGTTGTTGGAACAATTACTAGAAGGGAAAAGTAACTAGGGCCTCAAAAGTACTCACATTAGCATGAACAGCCTACAAGACAGTGTAATTTCCATTTTTTTTTTAAATTATTCATAATAAATAATGGAAAACAACTTGTGAAGTGGAGAAAATTAAACATTATAACTAGATGTGTTTCAGAAAATGTGTCCAATGTGAAGCATTATTTTCATGTTAATTTCTCTGATGAAAACTATACAATTGCTATTGCAACACAAAAATTCCAAGCTATAGAGTACAGGAATTTTTAGGTCATGAACATACATTGCAAATAATTATAGAAAGACAAGCAATAACAGGAATGAAGAATCAGTCCAAATACTTTGCTAAAGGCTGTTCATGGTAAAGTGAGCACTTTTGAAAGCCCTGCTAAGTTTCTACTCTCAGTCTGCTGGTTTTATATCTTTCTGTGTACTTACTGAAGTAAACAATTGCAGTGAGACTTTCAGTTGGTGTTTACATCAGCAATGCACAACAAATTGTGGTGACTTGTACACCAAAATACAATAACAAATTACTGTAGACGAGATAAATGGTTGTTGTTGAACAATACATAAAGCTGTTTCAAGATAAGAATCTGAGGGTACAAGAGGAGTAAAAAGTATGTCGCAAAGAAGACCCACTACAATTTCTTTAGAGGAAGAAATGAGATTGGCTCAGAGACTTAAGACTTTGGAAAAATGGTGTTGTGGATTAAGCAGACAAGAAGTTTTTGAAGTTGTTGGAAAGTTCATCAGAAAAAACAACATAAAAACACCCTTAAAAGATGGTGTTCCTGGGGAGGACTGGTTTTTGGGATTCAAAAAAATATTTAAATTGTCAGTCAAAAAACCACAACCTATAGAGTATGCCAGAAGAAAAGATCCATTTCATCATAGAGGGATATTTTGACTTATTGGGTGAGAGTCTAGGATCTCTAGGGCTCCTAGATAAAGCATGTCAAATCTACAATCTCGATGAAACAAGCTTTTCACTAGAACCAAGCAAGATAAAAGTCGTTGGAGAAAGGAATTCTCCCTCATCTCAAACATCGGCACCAGGGAAAGAAAATACCACTTTATTGAATGTTGGTAATGCTGCTGGGGACAAGCTCCCACCATTGATCGTATACAATGGAAAGAACGTATGGGACTTTCCATGGCTCCCCCAAATGTAGCTCTGTCAAGACCTCGCTGTTAAGAGCTGCCAAATCTCTTCTTCTTACCAAAGGTAGTTTTCAGCAATACATCTACTAACTGCTGGGTGGAAGCAGATAAGAAGACCTTCCTCAAGTGTTACGTGGCAGAACATTCTGTCAGACATGCGATAGCTGTCAATGAAAGTAGTGACCCAGAAGTGATGTTTTTACTACACAATAGGTCAAATGCAAAAGTTACAACATTTACCTCGCCTGAAAACATAGATGTCGCTGAAATAGTCACTAATGACGTTATAACAGTGCTACCAGAGCCAAAAATTGGTCACAGAGGAGAAATTAAATTTTCTGTTTCTTTTTTGTCGTACCAACTATCTTGAACTGCTGCTTAGTATTATTTTGGTGAAACTCTGACTTCAATAATGATTTCTGAATATGCTAGTAATAACACAATTAAATAAGTTACAAAATACAATTTGGTTCTGTCATTTCCATTGCTATTTGAATTTTGTTTTTCTCTGATATGGTTTTTACTCCTATGAAAAAGTTCATAACTCTTCACATAGTTAAGATAATTCAGAAGATCAAAAATTGCCAGAACCAGGATCATTTGAAGTATATTTCACTTTCCCCAGATCCCCTACATGTGTGGATAAGAAAAATATTGGCAGTGGTTACTCTTGCCTCAACATACACTAATTTCAACCAGTGTGTGGAGTAAGTAATTGATAGGGAATCTGCACACTTAAGTGTCGCGTTCCTACACATAATAGTAATTTTGTGAATTGAGGTCAAAGTTGAACTATGCAAATATGGTTTTTGCACTTACCCCACTTCACCTTAAATCTATTCTCATTATTTTAAAATAACGAATGGTATCAGCAAATTAAATCTACTTCATTCTTACTTATTATGCAACTTGCCATGATGTCAGCTTACAAGAGACATTGTCCTCAAGCATAAATTATGTTTATACTTTGATTGCCTGCATTGTAAACTGGTCACCACTGCATGTAAAAACATATCTCCTGGCTTTGATTTTCCTTAATTTATACCCTCTTATAATTTCCAAAAATACTACAGATACCAAAAGTTGTTACAAACTACAGTAAGTCTCAATTCTGAGATCTTTCATGGTTCCCAGGAAAAGGGTTATAATTTTTGAAGGGGTTGTTTGGAAATGTTTTAATGGTTTCCCAAGAAAGGGTCTTTATTTCGAGAGGGTCACTATTGCAGGAGTCTTAAAAACGAGAGTTGACTATTTGTTTTTTATTTGTCTTCTACTGCTGAATTAAATTTTTAAAAGAGCCTTATCACATAAATATTGACCTGAAGTACAGAGTATTTCCATCACATTTGGGACTCACTGCACCAGTGGACAGGACAGTGGACAATGAAAAAAGTTCATTTAAACACGTGGCCTATTTGACTTTGTTTTCGAGTTAAAGCCACATTCTTTACCTCTCTCGACCTGTTTTGTTAGGTGTGTTATGAGTTAGACCTGTTTGTTCTGACAAGAGCAGTTGGTAACGTGCTATGCTGTTAATGAATTATTCAGATTAGCAAATTGCAGACGTGTATTTCATGTATGGGCTTGCAGAATGTAATGGTAGCAGAAGCAAGAAATCTCTATGCAGATCGTTTCCCTAATAGGCATCTTCCAGGCAAGAAAACATGTTATCGTTTACCGGTACATGAACACCTACGAAATACAGGCTCGTTTAAAACACTGGTTTCAGACCATTAATGTTGAAACTGTGAATCTTGAAGAGCTGATTCCAGTATATTGATGGAAATACTGCACTAGTAACCAAAGAATAATAGCAGTAGAGAATATTATACAATCTACAGTGTGGAGAGTTTTTGTGACAGCGACTTTCCTTTATCTGTACCATGTTCAACGAGTACAGGCACTTTGTTGCTACTAGGCCACCTGAGTTATACAGGGTTGTGGCCAGCAGTTTATAGAGTTAAATTATTTCGGTGTAGACTAAGGGCACCTGAGATTGTTGCGTAAGGGGTAAACAAATACTCATATTCTCTGTTTTTTAACACACCAGGATTTTATTGATCAGAAGGTCACATAGGTATTTACACACTGGCGAGACTGAGGCCCCCTGCAAGTCGTAGGCCTGAAGGGCTGGTGGGCTGAATACTATGCGTCGGGGAAGGTTGTTGAAGAAAGACGTTTCTCTACTTATCTGTGACTGCGGCTTTTGGTGAGTTTTCTTCGTTGGTAGCTGAGGCTTGGTGAGTTGGGTGGCCCTATTGTCAGGCCCTCGGACTGGCTCTCGTTGGCGTGCTGTACTAAGTTGACTTTCTTCCTGCGGCTTCGACTGACTCTCTCGGAAGTCCGGGATTGGTTTCCCTGGAGTTCTACTTTCTCTGCGACCCCGGCTGGCGTTCCTTGTCGGAGAGCATGGTCCTTCGTCCGGCTCGCGTTTTCTGACTTCCCTACTGCGGAAACTGCCACTACGATTTCGGAAGTGAACTCATAAGTTTTCTGCACTTTCGGTGGGTTTGTCTCGGGAATTTACACATGAAGTTTCGGCTGTTCCTGGGTTCTCTCCTCGGTGATGTTACTATTGACTCACTGACTGACTGACTGATCGCCTCGTCGCCATACGGCGCACGTCTACGTCTCCTCGGGGAATGGCGCCTCTCGGAATGGGGCTGCCACTCGTTTCCGGGAATGTACTCATATTCGTGGCACTGTTCTCGTCACACGACTGATTACTCCCGTTTCGGCTGCATCTATCTCGTCTTGTGGCTGTACCGCCGAACAACTCTCGTCTCAGTTGAACAACTGACTGCGAACAACTGATTGTACATTACTGCCTAGGCCGGGTCCGAACTCCGACCTGGTGATACGACTGCCTTCTTCGCCTCGCATCGCGGCTGAACTACTCATCATGAACAACTGATTACGACTCACCTCGAACGACTGACCACGACTTTCTGATCACAACTCTTTGGCTGCTCCCGAATTTAACCTGCCTCCTGCTATATTCAAGTTGGCTGTCAGCAGTTTGTTGCAAGAGAAATTGGGAATTCCCCCATATACCTCGCACNTCTCGCCCTGACTGCCTTCTTCGCCTCGCATCGCGGCTGAACTACTCATCATGAACAACTGATTACGACTCACCTCGAACGACTGACCACGACTTTCTGATCACAACTCTTTGGCTGCTCCCGAATTTAACCCGCCTCCTGCTATATTCAAGTTGGCTGTCAGCAGTTTGTTGCAAGAGAAATTGGGAATTCCCCCATATACCTCGCACATTTTTTGTGTAAGATTTAGTGTCTCGTCAGCTGCGCGCGTGCTCCAACTGGGGCGGAGGGAGGGGTGCAGCAAGCGTCTCGGGGGTTCCTGTAAGCTGTGTCGGCAGTAATTGTCGTCGGGGGCCCCCCTGTTTTTTTCAAAGAGGGCTTATAGCAACTAATTCTAGGGACTTACCCTGTTTCTCTTAACTTCGGTTTTTCCCCACGTGCCCTTATACGGCGGGACTTCCCCGGGGGATTATCCTCTCAGAGTGTGAATACAGCGCAATTCCTATCCTATGTACTTTTCACGCGTCATCTTAATAAATATTATTTCCTTCCAAGAGTAAATGTTTGTAGGTGGTTCAACTGATGTCCATCAATGATCTATCTTTTCTGTCATTATCTACCAATGAAGCTGGATTTGTCTGAGACAGAATTGTCAATTTTCACAACAGTAACCATTGGGCTAGCAAAAATTTACATTTTATTAATCAATCATGACACCAAAAACAATTCTACATAAATGTATGGGCTGGAATACTTGGAGACAAACTAATTGGGCCTGTTTTTTTTGTTAGGAGGTTAACAGGTCAATCTTATGGAGATTTCCTCAATAAGAAATTGTATGAAATTTTGGAAGACATTATCCTAGATGTTATATATGGCATGTGGATGTATGATGGTTCACCACCAAATTTCATCTGAATAGCACAAAATTTTTTGAACAAATTAATAGGACAAACATGACATCTTAGGAGGTCTACACATTGTCAAGGGGTAAATCCATTGAATTTTTATTTGTAGAGCCACTTGGAAACAGTTGTGTATGCAACACCTGTTCTCAACAGGTCAGCGTAAGAAGGCTGTCAACTTATTTGACAAACATCTGGTAATTTTGAAATAACGAAACAGTCTATCATACGACAAATGCAGGTGTGCATTCATGTAAAAGTTGGCCATTTTGAGTACCTCCTACACAAGTAGTTACAGGCAGCGCCACATTATAACAGTACTAACAGGACTATAAGTTGGGCTTAAGGTCAAATAGGCCACATGTTTATTTGAGCTTTCTGCATTGTTTTCGCGTCTCCTACCCACATGTAAAGTGTATCTCATGTTATGAGGGGCCACTTGCCTCCCACCTAGGCAAGTCATGTTCGATTCCCGGCAGGATCTTTGCATGTGGGAATCATACTGGATGTAATGCTGCTGGTTGGTGGTTTTTTGGGGATCTCCCATTCCCTCCGCCCTTTCATTCCAGCGCTGCTCCATACTAACCTACCCTCATCAGCTCTCAAGACCTCGATGTTAAGAGCTGCCCAAATTTCTTCACTCATTCGCTCACTCATGTTATGAAACAACATTTAAATGAAGTGAGATTGTATTTTGAAAAATAGACTTAGTTTTAAAAATGTTATTTCTTGTATTTGTGTGGAAAACGAATGTGAAAATAACAGAATGGGAGAGCTTGTGCCTTAGCCATTCGTTAGGAGTATCTTGCATTAAGTAAAAAAAAAAATGTTTTCAAGCTCCCACATTGCACTTTTTTAGTTTTGGAAAGTAATAGAAACTAAACAATTTTCCTCAAAATTCTAATATTGTTTTTTTTTTAGATGGAAGTTTTAAACCCTGATAACTTTGGTGTTATACTTCATTTAGATATACAGGATGAGTATAAAAGAATGCCACAAATTTGAAGGTCTATATAATCAAAACCAAACAACCTACAACCTTGATTAACCAATCAAATGAACTGTGGAACTGTGAAGATAGTTTACCATACATTAATAAATGTTCAATGTGACCATCGTGAGTGGCCTGAACGACATCTACGCAATAATCTAACTCATTCCACTCTCTTGTCAGCATGTCCTGTGTTACGGTTTGGAAGGCATTCGTAACTGTCGGTTTGAGGTGGTGAGGGGGAAGCGAGCTCACATTCGACACATCAATGTGAAGGGGACGGTCTGATGTTTTCTTTATGTGCCGAGAGATGACACTGGAAGTGTTTGTTGTCGCATTATGAGCATGTGTTGTGTTAGTCCCCATCACGATGGCGACGGAACTTCAGTAGGCGTTCTGTGTTATTCGGTTTTTGTTAAATGTGAATCGGTTACAACTGTTCAACGTGAATTCCTTCGCAAGTACGGACGTCGTCCTCCCGATAGGTGGGGTATCGTACGTTGGTTTCGTCGGTTCCGTGTCACAGGGTGCCTTTGCAAAGGCAAAAGATCCGGGCGGCCGCATGTGTCCGAAGAGAATGTGCAACAGATTCAACAAGCATTCGTTTGCAGTACGAGAAAATCAACTCGACAAGCTAGCCGGGAAATGCAAATCCCTCAATCGACGGTATGTACAGTGTAGCAAAAGCGATTGCTGTACAAACCATACAGGTTATTTCCTGTACAGGCTCTTGCCGAAAGGGATAAAGAAATGAGACGTGATTCCTGCACGTTCGTTCTTGCCCAGAATGGGGTAGACAATGTCTTCATGTCTAAGCTGGTTTTTAACGATGAAGCGACGTTCCATACAAATGGTAAGGTGAACGGCACAACTTTCGGATATGGGGTTAGGAGCCTCCACATGAAACCACCGAACAAGAGCGCGCTTCCCCCAAAGTGAACGTATTTTGCGCTGTATTCAAAGACCTTGTTTTCAGCCCTTTCTTTTTTCACGAGCCCACTGTTGTTGTAATCCCTTATTTGGACATGCTTACAGAGTGGTTGTTTCCTCAGTTAGAAAAGGCGGCAAAGGATTTCATTTTCTAGCAGGATGGTGCGCCATCCCATTGGCACCTAGCTGTTCGCGGATAGCTGAACGAGACATTGCCGCAACGCTGGATTAGTCTAAGAGCAGCTGGTGACCAGGTTCTTCATCACTGGCCCTCAAGAAACCCGGATCTTAACCCGTGCGATTTTTTCTATGGGGGTACATAAAGGATCAAGTGTTTTTCGTTCACCATTGCCGGCTAACTTTGACCACCTCAAAACAAGAATTACTGACGACATCCAAACCGTAACACTGGACATGCTGACAAGAGTGTGGAATGAGTTTGATTATTTCGTAAATGTCATTCGGGCCGTTCGCGGTGGTCACATTCAACATTTATGAAGACTTGGTTAACAAACTTCACAGTTCCCCAGTTCATTTGATTGGTCAACCAAGGTGTAGGTGGTTTGGTTTTGATATCATGGACCTTCAAAGTTGGGCTATTATTTTATACTCTTCCTGTATAGTACACAACAATCCACATTTTAAAGTGCAACCTTCATGAAATATTGTGCGTATAGAAAGTAAATTTGTGTCATTTAAATAATGAACTAAATTAGCTCTTATATAATGTTTGTACTTTTTAGTTTTCGAATGTGACATAACACTCTAAAGCAGATAAATTATGTAAAAAAAATTACTGATATAAGCATCTGAAACTTGTAAGTAAATTTCCCTCTACTGTCTGTAAGAAAATATGTAATGTAAGTGCAACAGTCTTTTGCTCTATTGCAGGAATTCAATTATTCTGGCTTAAAGGCTAGGTCTGGAGAAGAACCTCCAGAAACCAAAGTGGAGTGTTACAGTGAAGAAAATGACAGAGTGAAGAATGATTGTATCCATTCAGATAGTGGCATGTCTGTAAGAGACTTGGTTTGCAAGTTGTGCAACATGATTTCAACAGATTGCAAGTGCCAGCAGCATTGTAAAGCTCTCTACTTGACTGCTGAACATGAAGATGATACTGGAGAACTCCCTAACTCAGCATCTCCCCAGTGCAGTGACAAATATGTGTGTGATCTCTGTGGGATTTCATATATTGTGAAAAGTGATTTAATACAGCATGTCTTAATGCATGGACAGAAACAAACTCTTCCTTGTAACAAAGGTGAAAAATCCTTTAGTCGTAAGAGTAATCTTATTTCACACAAAGCACATTCTTGTGCTTATCCTTTTTGCTGTGATTTGTGTAGCAAATCATTCAGGAGTAAAAAGGATCTTATTAGACACACAAGAACTCATTCTGGGGAGCGTCCCTTTAGCTGTGATGTGTGTAGTAAATTATATAAACAGAAAAGAGATCTTATTGTCCACAGAAGAATTCATTCTGGGGAACGTCCTTTTAGCTGTGATTTGTGTTATAAATCATTTATTCAAAAATCTGACCTAAATACCCACAGGCGAGTTCATTCAGGGGAGCGTCCCTTTAGCTGTGATCTGTGTAGTAAATCATTTAGGCATAAAAGTTACGTTATTATTCACAAGAGAGTTCATTTTGGAGAGCGCCCCTTTAGCTGTGATTTGTGTTGTAAATCATTTATTCAAATACGTGACCTTAATACCCACAGGCGAGTTCATTCTGGGGAGCGCCCCTTTAACTGTGATCTGTGTAGAAAATCATTTAGTCTGAAAAGTCATCTTATCATACACACCAGAATTCATTCTGGGGAGCGCCCCTTTAGCTGTGATGTGTGTAGTAAATCATTTAGACAGAAATGTAATCTTACTGTCCACAGTAGAAGTCATTCTGGGGAACGTCCCTTTAGTTGTGATCTGTGTTGTAAATCATTCAGTTCGAAACGTAGTCTTAATAAACATAGAACTACTCATTCTGTGTAGAACCCATTTAGTTGTGATCTGTGTAGGAAATCATTTCGTAATAAAGGTTCTCTTAGTATGCACAGCAGAACTCATTCTGGTGAGCTCTTTTAGCTCTTAACTATGTAGGAAATTGTCTAGTTCTTGAAGTGATTGTATTTATGGCGGCAGAACTCACTGTGAACTGTTTAGCAAATCAGTTGGTTTTTAAAGTGAGCCCATTAATAATAGTAGAACTCATTGTGGGGGAGCATCCTTTAAGTTTTGAATTGTGTACTATGTAATTTAGTTGTTAACAGTAATCTTGCAGTGGTCATGAGACATCAAACTGGGGAGCGTTGTTTCGGTTACAGTCATAAGGTGCAATTTAACAGTTTTTAGAATTTATTTATTATAAATTGCATGCTTACACATTTATGTATCTTGCTTCATCTCCTTCAGCATTATGTGCAGCATTGACGTACTGGTCCCAGCATGAATAAAATGTTTGAAAGCACTTGTTAATGTCATTGTCATTTTCTTTAGTGTAGACTGCTTAAGATGTACTCTAAGCCTCATCTACATTCTCAAATATTTTTTTCTTTTATGTAATATCAGTAAGGGGATGAGAACAACAGTTGGATTTGTCGAAGTGAGCAGGGAATGGGCTGTTGCATTTTAATGATGCTTGAACTGCAATTTTTTATACCTCATATTGAGACATATGTCATCAAACATGTTCTCCAAGACATCTCAGATCATAGCCATAGAATATCCCAACAGCCCTTGTGGAACAAAGTTCTTGTGGATAAGACCTTTGATATAAAAACACGTTTTTCTTGATTTTTTTTTTTTTTTTCCAGTGTCTGTAAATTTTTGAGATGAGCGAGCCCAAATTATGATTACCCCAGTCCAGTTAAGTCAACTACATGAAAAAGGACATTAAACTGAGCCAACCTCGTTGAACATTATACCAAATTTTTAGTCAAGTCGAACTGTAACCACCTTTTTTTAAGGTGAGCTCAAGCATGAAAGTTTTTTTTTATTTATTCAGTGAACCCTCAGTATCTCAAGGCTAATAGGAGGGAAGGTTGCCTGAGTTACAATTTGTCCTACTTCCAGAAGGGATAAGTATGTTGAAGTGCTTGAATTGAATACTGTGTATTTGAATACCTACAAGAATCGAGAACTTTCACAATCTCATTTTGCATTCGAGAACTGACAAGTTGCGTGATGTTACTAGTCTATTCAAATGTGAATGCCCCCCCCNGCTAGTGAGTGGAAGTGAAGGACAGCAGTTATATAATGGCAGCGGTAAGTCAAAGGATTGGTTTGAATGAACAGGCGAGCAATAGGCCGGTGGCAGCGTATCGGTTACATAAAGTGAGCTGACACGATAATTCCTTTTACAGCGCGCACTGCTGACACTGGTTGTATTGATTTCTGCTTTTATCTTAAGAATTCTCTGAATTACTGTCCGCGTTCTCTCAGCGTCACTTGGGGTGCATTGAACCTTCGAGATGGTCAGGGCGCACGATATAAAAGTGTGACAGGCCTCAGAGCAGAGTAGTTGATGAGCAAATGAATGGCCGAGTTCCGAACGGCAGACGACGAGCAGTGAGAGAATTAACCAGCTAAAGGGAAATTTGTGACTACGAGTATCAAGCAGTGAAAAGTGCGGCTGCAGACTCATCTATTGGATTAGATGCATAAGTGAAAAACATTCCAAATTGTTGTAACAGACTGACTGAACACGTGTTAATAAAGAGTATGAGTTAATTAACTGTAACCAAACAGAGACAATTAGGAAGGACATTAACCAAAGTTTAAATAGACATTAAATATTGTGCTCACTGTTAAATAAAAAAGAGTAATAGTGGAGACAGATAATTTAATGCTGTAAATAATGGCTTTGGGAATAATTTAGAAATCAAATTAAGTTATTTTATTTTTATTAGAACCTCCATTCCTCATGAACTCAGATACACCTTGCAGGCATTCATGCAACACTGGTGTCGGAAGTGGGATGGAGGCAATTATTGATTAATCAATTGTAAATAAAGTTAGACTTTAGGCAAGTAGTTAGTGATTTTGAAACAAATAAATTAATTGTAATAGTTGTGGGTGAAAATAATTAAGACTGTTTTATACAACTGACACAGTGAATATTAACAAGGAAAGTGTCAGCAGAGCTGGAAGCACTGCGAGTATTAATTAAGGGGCCAGGTAGCCGGATGGTTAGTGTGGGTGCAGGTGTAAATAGCTTGAAAGACGATGTAAATAACCTAGTTAGTTCTGTAAAAGAAAGCTTTGACGCGGTCGGTTACCAGAGTTGGAATGTAATGATTATGGATTTGCCCGGCACCACAGCTCCACGGTGAGCTGATGAGATTTTTTGGTCGTTCGGCCGACGGCCCATGGGTTCTCTGGTAACACACTGTCAGATATTATGAAATTGCGAGCTGTATGGCCGCTGCACACGCCTGAATTAATAACGCACTCAAGTTTTGTATGTATATAATTATTTTATTGAACACTTTGATCAAACACGTGGTGACTGCGTGGTCATATAAACACACTTCTGGATTATAATTACTTAAGGCGCGTGATGCTGCTCTCTCCTCGGTGAGATGTAACATAAAAATACTAGTTACTTCGTGAATGATATGATGATGCGATTGCTGAGTGAGGTTGCAGCCTGAGAGGCTGGTACCGAGGTTCTTGTGAAACGAGAGACTTACCACGTCCGCTCGCGCCGAAGTGATGTTGCCTACTAGGCTGCGCAATGCATCGGCTCGCGCCACCTAAGCACGGCCGACACCTGGCGGTGGAGAGATGAAACGAATGAGACTTAAAATGCTAATGAGATGTAAACATGATATACCTTATATAATTAAACACAATTTACATAATAAAACACAATTACCCTTGTACTTACATAATAAAACACCATTATATTAATATTAAATATAAGTATTGACTCGTAGCAGCCACTGCATTGCCAACTTGAAAATGTCACATGTCCCTGGCTGGCTATGTATGTGATGACTGTTTTGACACACGATAATTATGGTATACATCAATACTGAATAAATACTAAACACTAATGCACTCGTGCCCACAAGCCTGTCGGTGTGGTGTGTCTGGTGTGGGCACACTGCGGCAGTCAGTGGGCAAAAGGACTCGTGAACGTGTGGTTCACGTCAAACGGCCTTTCCTCCGGTGACCACTTGACTGTGCAGTCCCTCAGGTGTCCCTCCACTCTGCTAGGCACAGCATGTAGTGGGTGGTTTCAGCTGGTGGCGGGGCCTCAGCGAATAAGGCCCGCGCCTCTGGGAGCTGACCCCTGCTGCTGCTGCCGTTCCGGGGTGCTGGCGCCTCTTGGCATGCAGTTGTGGGCGGGGGTTGTCCCCTCCACACATGGTGCATGCCGGACGGAAGTGCTTGCGAGGCCGCTTGGAGCAGCGGAGAGGGGTGGTAGACCCCTCCTCCTCTGACTCCTCTTGGTCGCCGCTGCTGCTGCGGTGGGGACGTCGGCGTGATGCGGATGTGGCCTAGGGGGGAGGAGAGGGCCCCGGTGAAAGGCTGTGAAACCTCATTACGCTCCCCCCGTCGTTTTGGCCGACGTCCTCTGGAGTGAATTCCCCCGCTGATGGTCCTGCTGAGGGTGCTGCGGCGACACCATACAGAGGGCTGCCCGGTGGGGAGCTCTGTCCCACAGGTGTGTCTGTCGGCTAGCCATCGGCAGCATCCCTGCTGACCAGCTTTGTGACGTAGGGCATCACGATGCTGCTGGGTGACCCCTCCAGACCTGCAGTGTTGCTGGTGGTGTTTATGTTCGCGGGCGATGGCAATTCTCCCTCTGGAACGTCTTCCTCCTCCTCCACGTCCCTTGTGGGCGTTGAAATCCTGGGCGTCGTGATGGAGAAGAGGCGCTGGAGAACTCTGCCATCGCTGTCTGGGCTCTGCATCCCGACCTCCCTTACGTCGTCGTTGGTTGTGTTGTTCGGGTGGTGCTCGCCAACCTGCTGATCTGGCGTCGTGAGGTTTGTCATCCCCACTGCCAATCTGAGGTCGTCGCGGTGGAGAGCGGCCCTCCTCCTGCTGTTAAGCCTGATGAGGTAGGTGGTGTATCCCAGCGGCTTTATCACTGTGTGTGGTCCACTCCACTTCTGGGCGAACCCGGCACAGAAATTCTTGGTGCTGTTTGAAATCTGGTGTTTCTTCACATATACCAGTTGGCCAGGTGCCAGCC